>JAPKLY010000017.1:2393224-2434701 GCA_026898435.1 Prunella vulgaris | reverse complement strand
GCCAAATAATTTTGATTTTTAATTAGCGACCGCTTTGGCGGTCGCTAATTAAAAACTTTGACTAATAAACGGAGTTTGTCGGTGGAGGACACGTGGCAAAACCTATATTTAATTAGCGACCGCTTTGGTGGTCGCTAAATTTAACAATCAGATTTAAACAATTCAATCAACTTCAGAAGACAAAAACGAACCAAAATTAATAAAACCCTCTTGCCTTTCCCACTGCCGCCGTCGTCCGTTCCCACTACCGCCTCCGTTCGTCCACACTGCCGCCGCCGTTGTCGTCCGGTGAAAGGTACTATTCACTTAGTTTTGTTATATATTATATATATATTGTATATATTAATTTTATATGTTATTATATGTTATATTATATATATATTGTATATAATGTTGTATATATATATTCATTTTTATATTATTATATGTCATTTTATATTGTATATATTCATTTTCAATTAGTATTATTGTATATATATATTAGTATTATATGTTATTGATTATTGTATATTGATTATTGATTATTTGTTATTGTATTAGTATTATTATTGATGAATATTAGTATCAATTGGTATTCATGATTATTATTGTTATTGATGAGTTATTAGATTATTGTTATTGGTGAATTATTATGATTATTAGTATTATTATTGTTGATTATTGTTGTTATTATGATTATTAGTATTATTTGATTAGTTGATTAGTATTATTTGATTTGTTGATTATTATTATGATTATTATTATTGTTAGATTGTTATTGATTATTAGTTGAGTATTGTTATGATTATTGTTATATTATTAGCTGATTAGTATTATAGTATTATTGTTATTGGTATTCATAATTGATTATTGTTTTAGATTATTTGATTATTGTACTTTTCATAATAGATGAATCAGAATGAGGGAGGAGAGACTGGAGAGGGAGGAGAGTGGGGAAGAGGAAGAGGAAGAGGACGAGGAAGAGGGAGAGGGAGAGGGAGAGGGAGACAGGCGGTCTTGCCTTTACCGCCCGTACAGATCGAGCAGTTTTATGATCCGATCCGTCCTAACTTTGAAGTGGGATCCTCTTCTTCATCCCGACAGCATCCTTTAGCAGATACTTGACAACCAATTAAGCCGTCTGGCGGACTATAAGTTTTTTTATAATATGATAATATTAATACCTAATTGTTTTATAATATTAATACCTAATTATTTATGTAGTTTTTTTTTTGTTGAACAATGATTTTTTTTTTGTTGAACAATGAATTTTATTTATGTTCGATGTTTTTATATCGGATGTTGAGTAATTTTATGTTGAATGTTTAAATTTTAGTGGTGTAAAATAATTAGTTTCAAATTAGAAATGAAAAAGAAATTATGTTGATGAGGTAATTAAAAAAAATCCAAAGAAAGTGAAAATTTTGAACTAATTGTATTTGTATTTTTAAATTGAACAAATTAATAAATTTTCGTAATGTTAAATTATAAATTTACAACATTATAATATTTATTGAAATATATATATATATATACATAAACAAATTAGAACCAACAAGCAATTAATTAGAAGCATTTTAAAAAAAAAAAAAGCGTGACTCCAAAATTTGGAGCTAAATACAATTAATTGCAAAAAATGAACAAATTAATAAATTTTTGTAATATTAAATAATAAATTTGTAACATTATAATATTTAATGAAATATATATATACATAAATAAAGTAGAAATAATACTCATTTAATTAGAAGCATTTAAAAAAAATGTGACTCAATTTGGAGTTAAATACAATTAATTGCAAAAAAATGAACAAATTAATAAATTTTCGTAATATTAAATAATAAATTTTTAACATTATAATATTTAATGAAATATATATATACATAAATAAAGTAGAAACAATACTTATTTAATTAGAAGCATTTTTAAAAAAAAATGACTCAATTTGGAGTTATATACAATTAATTGCATAAAAATGAACAATAACGACAAGTGCTCGAGTGGTTACGCCACCTCTGAGACGCCCAGAGGTCGCGTGTTTGACCCCTCACAGGTGCGAATTTGGGGGATTAAATATGAGCCATCTATGGCTCAAATAAAGTATGTGGTGCATGTGCTAATATGTTGGGGGCTTGGCCAAGTGGTTCGAGCCCTGCTGAGCCACGTTGGAGGCCTGAGTTCGAACCACCTTGGCCCCAAATTTTTTTTTCACGACAAAAATTAGCGACCGCCACATCGGTCGGTAATTATATAAATTACCGACCGATGAATCGGTCGCTACACAAAAAACAAAAAAATTAAATAATATAATCATTAATTAGCGACCGCTTAATCGGTCGGTAATTTATATAACTACCGACCGACTAGACGGTCACTAAATAAAAAATTAAAAAATTAAAAAAATATAATTATTAATTAGCGACCGACATATCGGTCGGTAATATTTATAATTACCGACCGATTAGGCGGTCGCCAAGTATAAAAAAAATTAAAAAAATAATATACATTACATTTTGCGACCGTTAAATCGGTAATTACCGACCGATTTAATGGTCGGTAAAATCCCAAAACCGGTCAACACCCGGTTCTTTTAGTCGGTCGCTAATTTAGCGACCGATTTGAAATTCGGTCGCTAAATATTAACGACCACAGTTTTACCGACCACCGTGTTCGGTCGGTAAATCAGTCGGTAAATCTAATTAGCGACCGTTTTTCGGTCGGTAAATCGCGAATTTTTTGTAGTGCTTGTCACCCCTTCTTTCTCTTTAATTCAATCCACCGGAGCAGATGTCGTTGATGTGGATGCCTCAATCGACATACTCCTCCTATTGATCATCCTATGATTGACATGATATACTAGCGGTTAACTATTTTAGGTGTTGAAAAATATTGGAACACTCCCTGAATAAATTCCATCCATTTAATTTTCATTATAAGATATTTGTCATTTCAAAATATATTTGCCTGACATAATTTATTTAAAATAATTATTAAATTTTATTGAAAATGTTGATATATTATTATGAGTCGTAATTGCGAGCAAGGTTGAAAATATCGAGTTCTTAAATTTGTGGAAATGTCGATGGATATATCGATATCGAATATCGATATCGGTAAATTTATAAATTATAAAAAATTTAAGAGTAAACATTTAATACATAAATTTAACAAAAGAATTTAAATAAATTTTACAGTTTTGATAAATTTATATATATACACTACACTATTTTTTGGAGTTTTTTCCAAAATTCATCGATATCTTTCGATATTTCCTTGATATTTTCTCGATATCTAACGATATTTGGTTTATTTTGTGAAAAAAAATATGCGATATCGATATTACAAACCGATATTTACCGATATTTTTTATTTTTTTAATGAATATTATGGAAATATCATTTCTACCCGATGTCGATATCGGTGATTACGAGAAATGGATATATCGTAGATATATCGGGAAAATATCAAGATATTTTCATTCTTGATTGCGAGTAGTTTGGCCATTGGGCCATAGAGTTATCGACTCGAATCTTAACAAACTTAGCCCATCTGGCATCGTTCATAGGATTCTGGTTGGTTAGGTTTAATTTGTTATCATTTTATCAGTTAGGCGGATTAATTTTGTAATCTTAAAGTTCTCTTTGGGCCTCTAAGATTTGGGCTTTTCCTTATTTATTGCAATTTCTCGACACCATTAACAAATAAAATAAATTCCTTTTTTTTTTTAGATTAAATAAATTATCCTGCCTAATTTCTTTGATATTTAAAATTTTCCAATTATTAGTGGCAAATAAGCTCCTACATATACTTATAGTTTGAGTTGTGTTTGTTGTGTACGTAGATACAAATAAATGCTCTGCATATAAACCATATAAATTTAAATCAAGGGAATCATATTCACTTGGAAGTAAGAGATGAAATATTTGAGTGCTTAAAGTATCATGTCTATATATAATAACGATACAATAATAATTAGGCAACACGAGACAATGCCATTGACACGAGTATTACACGAGTCGTGATGATAATTATGCTTATCTCATGGTGAAATAAAATTAGGAATTCATTTATATACTTAATAAAGTCGGTCCGCTAAAATCTTAAGCTGCCACAAGATATAATAAAACTATATAAATTATAAATTGCTAAAATATGTTATGAGTTTTAAAAGTAGCCATATATAAAATAAAATCTGGCTCATTAATTAGAATGTTATTTTTCATTTAATGCCCATTGAGACTTCATTCTGTAGTTTATTATTTTGATGCATTTGAAAAGTGATTACATTTAGGTGTGTTTGGTATAAAATTTCTCAATGGTAATGGAGTGGTTATATATATATATATATAGTAATTATAGTAGGTAAAGAGACCAAAACATTGATTTTCCTTCTAAATAAGATAATCGTTACCCCCATTTGATTACCCTCATCTCATCCTATAATCATTCTCCTCAATCAATCCCCCTACAACAATAAACAATTTTCTTTTTTGTATACTTATTCCACAATTGGAGCACAATATTAATGAGGTAATCACCATGAACATAAACTCTTATTGAACATATGTAAGGGTAAAGAAGGAAAATAAAATTTCATTCTCATTACCATTGAGGAATTTGAAACAAGCGCCCCCTTACAATTTAGTCTAAAATATACTCCCTCCATCCCAGAAGACATTGCGGTGTCTTTTGGGCACGCGGTTTAAGAAAAATGTATAATAAGTACATTTTTATGAATATTATATGTGTGTTGTGAGAGTAGAGTTTAATAAATAATTTCCACTTTTAGGCATGCAAACTTTTTGTGGGACATGCCAAAATAGAAAGTATGCAATGTCTTTTGGGACGGAGGGAGTATGTATAGAAGCATAACTTTTTTTTTTTTTTCACAAAATCAATTTATAATTTGTGTGAATTTTGTGAATTATTTTATAATTTTTCCAACATTATACGCAACCAAGACAAATTCATATATATATATATATATAATATATATATATATATATATATATATACTTACCGTATGCAAGTTAATTATCCTCAAGCTCCAAGGCACTCATGAGTTTAAAGAATAAGCTTCCTTTCTTTCATTCACTACCCAACACAATATATATATATGAATGAATCACCGCCGGCCTTCTTTTATCACAACCCTATCTAGATCAAATTAATTCCCTATCAGCGGGCCGGGCCGGTGAAACAAGAAATGTGGCCACAGAGTAACCAGATTCCGATTGAAGCCGCCGGAGATACCAGCAGGCCCATGAAGCGACACCACAGCGCCGGTTACTACGCCCACCGCGTGAAGGAAAGCCTCACCAGAAGAGTCTCCAAGCTAATATGCGCCATCTTTTTGACCTTCTTCTTTATCCTAATGGTCCTCGCCTTCATCCTGTGGCTCAGTTTACGGCCCCACAGACCCAGATTCCACGTGCAGGAATTCTCCATCCCGGCCCTGGCCCAAGAAGGCGGCTTCCAAAACGCCCGGATTATTTATAACGTGACGGCGCGTGACGTTAATCAGAACATGGGCGTTTATTATGACTCCATGCAGTTGGCGGTGTTTTATGAGGACCAGCGCGTGGGGGGGTCTCCGGTGCTGTTTCCGTTTTATCAGAAGCCGAAGAACACGACGGTGATCGCTGGAGAGCTTGGCGGCGCCACCCTGACGGTGACGAGCCAGAGGTGGCAGCAGTTCATGGGGGAATTGGGCCGGGGGGAGGTGGTTTTCCGGCTTGAGCTTAGGTCGACCCTTCGGTTTAGAATATGGAGTTGGGATAGCAAGCATCATAAGATGCATGTTCGTTGCCCGGTTGGAGTTGGACCGGACGGTTTGATTTTGCCAAATTACAAAGATAGGAGGTGTCCTTTATATTTCAGCTAATTATATTATAGTATAATCTCAATTTGATTTATTTATTTCCCTTTTTCTTCTTTTGACCGCTGTGATTGGTCTGAATTTGTATAGAATTTTAAATTAATTCTCAAAAGTAAGAATTGGGTAGAGTTAAGAATGTTGGAATTTGTGTTCTTCGAGCAGTGTTTCGATTCGGTATATTACTCATCCACTTTCGATATTAGGTGAATGAGAAATTGAGTTTTTAAGTTTGTTGTAACAAATGAGAAATGAGAAAAAAAAAAGAAATGAGTTAATGCAATTAATTCAAACGTTTTTTCGGTTACGGTCAAGACTATTTACGGCTTTTTATGGCCACACTCCAACAATTATTTTTTAGTCATTTTGAAATTTTGCAATTTCGCATACTGTCCAGAAATACACGGGAATTAGTTAAAATTGTTGGGAATCGACATTATTAGTGATCTCAATGCTTGATTTGAGAAATATATTGCCTCCATGTGTGTGTTGTTTTCACAATTCTCTCCGCGTATTGCATTTTATGGCCCACACTGAAAGATTTTTCAATTTAATGCGGGAATAATTTGGAATGGATGAGAATAAATCTTATTAGTGGTCTCAATGCTTTATTTATGTACTAAATTTTTTTTAATAAGTAGTATTTATATATAAAATAATTAACAAAATGGCTAAAAAAGTATTTTGTAATATTATATCACCAAAAAAGAATTTAACCAACAAAAAATGGCAAAAAGAGATTTTTTTTCCCAATTACAAAATAAATACACACTCTCCTAAAGTTAAAGATGTTGAAGTAACATAAAATATAAACAGAGGAAGCAGAGTAATAGGAATTTGTTCAACTTTTGCTTTGCCATCACCGGGGTGCTATGCTGGACACAGTGACCTGATTAATTGAATGTTTGGCGGCGGAAGGAGACTCTACGGCAGCGTGACGCACGACAGAAAAGGCCGGTCTGTTGGGACGGGGCAGCTCTGCTAACTTGCTCTCAAGTAAAACAACCACCTGAGACATTGTGGGCCTTTCTGCTGGATCTTCTTGCACGCACACTAATCCAATCAGAATGTACTTGCCCAATTCTTGCATCGGGCATGATTCTCTCAACATCGGATCCACTAAATCCACTTCTCTTCCCTGGCTCCACACATCCCATGCCTGTCATTTATTATTCTAGAATTTGTTAGAGAAAATATATAAATAATTGAATTAATTGCATGCATTTCTATAAGTTCGGATTTTTAAATGAGATGAAATTCTTTGAAACGGGAGGCATACATAAGCTAGTAGGGTGTGATGAGCATGTTGAGTGAGATGAAATCCGGAGTTCCTTTTACCGGAGATTATCTCCAGCAGTATTACTCCGAAGCTGAATACATCTGACTTAACAGAAAATATGCCTTCCATAGCGTATTCTGGAGCCATGTACCCACTGCACGTGTTTAAACAACTTAGTCAAGTTAAGTTTTTTAAACATTAATTTTCGTACTATACAACAAACTTACTACGTCCCAACAACTCTTTTGGTGTTTGCCAAATTCTGGTCATAAGAGAAGATCCTAGCAAGGCCAAAATCAGATATCTTAGCTGACATCTGGAGATCCAGCAGGACATTGCTGGGCTTCAAATCCCTGTGCACAATCTTAAGCCTCGACTCCTCGTGAAGATACAGAAGCCCTCTTGCAATGCCATTTATAATATTGATGCGTTTCTTCCAGTCAAGCAAGAGCCGCTTTTCAATATCTGAATCCAAATTAACAATTTTTGATCAGGCTGATTTATAGTAAAACACAGCATCAAGATCAAGTTTAAGTTCTGACCAAACAGAACGATGTCGAGGCTTTTGTTTGGCACGTATTCGTATACGAGCAGCTTTTCGTTCCCCTCCATGCTACAACTCAGCAGTCTCACCAGGTTGCTGTGTTGTAGTTTAGCTATTATTCCAATCTCATTCATGAACTCTTTAGAACCCTGCCACGATCTCTTCGACAGTCTTTTCACAGCAATCTCAATCCCATCAGGAAGCACACCCTGAATTGCACTCAGTTATTTTGACAACATATTTATTAACATTTTAATGAAAAATGCATAGTTGTAGTACCTTGTAAACACTACCAAACCCACCTTGTCCAAGCTTATGTGAATCCGAGAAATTGTGTGTAGCTGCTTTTATGATGGAGAATTCCATCAAGGGTAAATCTTGGGGAGTTACTAAGTCAGTTTCCTCTTTAATCGCAACAGGAGTTATGAGGGCATCATTGTCCTTCAATACAGGACTTTGGCAATTCTCTTCATCTGAAATAGCAAACCTATTTAAATTTATCGTTGCACGTTACCACAAATGACAAGAGAGTTTAATTACCTCCTCGTGATTTAGTTATCTTTTTCCTACAAAATGCATACAATATTCCGCTGACTGCCACAACAAACATTACTGCACAGATGGCTACAGCAACAAATACCTTGACCTTACCTGCACATCAACTTAGAAGTCATTCTTTAAACTTAATTTACTCCAAACAAGCCATCAAAGAATCGTTTGCTTACTCTTTCCGCGTGACTCGTCATAAAACTTGTACATTTCGAACCGCAAATTACAGGTTCTGCTGAGAACAACACCCCCTCTTGAAGAGGTACATCCATTAAGATCACCAAATGCTTGGCTCAAACAAGAAGTGCATTTCCCAGGATCGATGTCTCTGGTGCACTGCGCCAGTCCGTAGAGGGTCTCTTCGTCTGAGATCCCACGTTTTTCTACCGCAAACATGAGCTCAGAGCTAGCAGTAGCTTCCAACAGAGTGGCTCTCAAATCATTTAAAGCATTACAAAACTGAACAGGATCAGAAGCCCTGGTGGAATTTGTATCTGGATAGTATCCTGCGTAGTCTGTCTGAAGCACGCCGTATGAGTACTCCAGCTCGCATTTCTCCGACCATATCGCCGCAGCTTCTTTTCGACACGTGTTCCTGATCTCGCGGCCGGCATTCTCTATGCAGCTTCTGCACACGGCTGGCGGTGTGTCTCCCCTGCAGAGTGCCCGCCCGGTTACTTTATCCGACCCATTTCCAGCTGACGTGACGTAAAAACCGTTGTTTTGAGGAGTTTCTTTGGACAAAGATTGCAGCAGGCTCTTGAGATTGGCATCAAAAGTGCTGTTGATCTCATAAGTGACATTATTATTTGAACATGAAGTTTCCATGTATTCGAAAGAAGCAGAGTTTGAGACATACATGGAGACTATAATTACCAGCATCATTGTTAAATTTGATTCCATTATTGTTGCTTAAGTGTTCAAAATGATAAATAGAGGTTCATCCGTTGAGTATCATCAATAGTATAGGTATACTTGGTCATGATGTCGAAATTGACCGAAGATGCCCACTGAATTAACAACTTGGAATTTTCAATAATACTGAGGGAGACGTTTGTTTTAAATTTTTCAATGGTAATGAGAATGAAATTTTATTTTGTGTTCATGTGAATTTTTTCTCCTATATCCTTGGAAGTTTGTGTTCATGTGAGTTATATTATTAATATTGTGATCCAATTTTAGAAAAAAAATGATAAAATAGAAAATTATTGATTGTGGTATTAGGGATTGATTGAGGAGGGTGATTATAAGATGAAATGAGTGTAATCAAATATGGGTGATAATTATTTTATTTAGGAAGAAAAATAATGCTACATCTATATGTCTCATTTGTTATCATTACATATAATAATTACTATATGTATATCTTCATTTTCATTATCATTTGAAAATTTTTCACAGCAAGCGCTCTGAATATTGTGAAAATTGGGCAATCAGTGGATATGCTAATAGGCTTGCTAACTTGAATGTTAGGTAACAACTTCACGCGTTGAATCTAGGATTTAATAATGAACGAAGGTTTATTATTACTTATAAAACTTAAAAAGTCAAACAGTTAGTTTTTAAGAAAAATAATTACTCCCTCCGTTCCCGATAAATGGTCCATGTTACTTTAAACGGCTGTCCACAATAAATAGTTCATTTACCTAAAATAAAAATATTACAATCATTATTTTTATTTTAAATACATATACACTCACTTTTACACATCACATCAAATTTTTTTTTAATACTAATACTCTCACTTTACATATCACATCTACTTTTTCTTAATAACCGTGCACAACAAAAATTGTTCAATTATCATGGACGGAGAGAGTATTAATTTTTATGCTGAAGCTGGTAATACATATATGTGTTGCTAGACTAATCTTGAAGTCAACTGTCTGTGATCTTCTAAGATCGATAATACTAATACTAATCATAACTAATAAGAAAAGAAACTATTCTATTGCTTGATGCATGTACCTTCATTGCCCTGCTTCATGAATTACCTACCCATATAAATATTATTTCTCGTCTATAATATGGCTCAGAAACTTCCCATAAACTAGCAACTAGTATGACTTCTACTCGAGTTTTCTTTTCATTTAAAAATGTCCAAATCATCGTGATTGGTTAGTTTATCAATTATAGTTTACATTAAATTTCTAGTTTGAGTACGTCATATAAATTTGTTGAATGAAAAAATTGCGCAGATACAAAATTAAGACTAAATGGGAAGAAAGAAGTACTTTTCAATATGTAAGAGCTTTGAATTTTTAGGTTTGATCATCTCGGAATTTCCAATCTTCATCGCAGAATTCTTGGTCGAAGTTTGTGTGTGTTAATCAACAGTTATTTGGACCAGTAAATGGTCCAGAAAGCATACAAGATTGAATAGTCAATGGATTACAAATTCTAACCAATTTATTGCTGATAACAACAATAATATATATAAGAAGGGAAAATAGTAATATCTGTTTGTCTGAATCCTTCAACTAGCATGCATGAGGACAGTGATACCAAGGTACAAAGAAGGGACTATACTATCAAACAAGTCAATATTTCACAAGAGCATTTACAAAAGCCAAACGTGGCACTTTCACTAGGAAAATCTTCCTGCTACCGTGGTAATAGATCAGACATTGTCAGGCCATTGATAGAAAGACGGTTAAAACATGTTTCGTATCGATCAATGAACTTCCCATCAGTAAATGCCGGCCTTCCAGGCTGAGAAAGAGTAACAGTATCTCTATTCAGCATTAGGACGACGGACGACATTGAGGGCCGGTCACATGCATCTTCTTGGACACAGAGTAGCCCGATATGCAAACACCGCGAAAATTCGTCTTCTGAAGGACACGAGTCCGCCAATAACGGGTCCATCAGCTCCAATACTTTGCCTTGGTCCCACAATTTCCATGCCTGCAAATTAACATTTTCTATTACTCTATCTATCTATCTGAATGAATGAACACAAGTGTAATTTTGCACTGCATTTATCTAAATAGTGTAATAGAAATCTCATCCGTATATAAAGCATACATATGCCAGGAGGCTGGGACCCAATCCGGTGACGTGGAATCCAGCATTTCTCCTTGCTGTAATGATCTCGAGCAACAACACACCAAAGCTATAGACGTCGGATTTGATGGAGTAAACTCCCTCCATTGCAAATTCTGGAGCCATATACCCACTGTTTCCAAGGACAAGATCAGATTCATATGGAGTAACACATATTGCAACCGTACACAATTATCACTTTACTTTTAAATGAAAATTTGTTCAGTTACTATGTGAAGGCACTTACTAGGTCCCAACAATCTTTGCAGTGTTGGCTTCACCATCATTGCCCCCAAATATCCTGGCCATTCCGAAGTCTGAAATCTTGGGGCTCATGAGTGCGTCCAGTAACACATTGCTCGGTTTCAGGTCTCTATGGATGATTTTTAGACGAGAATCCTGGTGCAGATATAGCAATCCTCGTGAAACACCCTTGATGATATTCATGCGCGTGCTCCAATTTAGTTGAGCGCGTTTTCTTGAATCTGGAAAAACATCAATTGAATATTAAGACATTATTTATATGGTCATTGATCATTCTGAAGAAAAAACACAATGCTACACACCGCAGAGGTATGTGTCGAGGCTGCCGTTAGGCATGTATTCGTAGATCAACAGCTTCTCTTCGTCCTGACCCGAGAATCCCAAAAGCTTGACAAGATTTACATGCTGAAGCTTATGTATTAACAGAACTTCATTAATGAATTCATCAGAACCTTGCTCTGAGTTGATTGACATCCTCTTAACAGCTATTTCCTGCCCACCACGTAATATACCCTGAAAAGAAAACACACCGGTTGAAGAAATATACTACTTGTAAAACATTCAAGTCCTTATGAAGCGACCTTAAAAACAGGGCCAAACCCTCCTTCTCCGAGCTTATTAAAATCCGCAAAGTTATCAGTGGCCTCTGCTACTGTTTTCATCTCAATAAATGGAAATTCCAGGGGATCCAAGTTGTGTTGCTGCACGAAACCGTTTTCTGCATAATTTGAATCATCTCGGCCCTGTATTTTCACATCTTGATCACCTGAAAAAGATACCTTTCTAAGTAATACAAATTGCCAGGAGGAGGAGGAGGATGATTTCTGCATTACGTATTTTTTGGTTTCGACGCTGTCGAATGTAAAAGAGGCAGCAGATGAGTACAGCAAGTCCGGATCCTAATGCAATGACAGCGATCTTCCAGAGGTCAAGTTGTTTTCCAGCTTCTGAAATGAATGAATTGCAATTTAAGTATTCACACGCCACATGATTACTTCCAAATGAACAGAGGAAACTTACTTGGCTCTGAAGTCTGGCTTGTCCACGAAGCATTATATTCAGACTGGCCATCGTAGAAAGCATAGAGCTCATACCTCAAAAAGCAGCTGCGACTAAGGAGTCTGCCTCCCCGGGAAAAGTAACGCGGCAGGATATCTTCTATTGCAGATTCTAGACACGTGCTGCAATTACTCGGAGACAAGTCCTGGGAGCACTGCACAAAGGCGTATAAAGTATCGTTGCCCGTAAAAGGTCTTGACCCCGAAGAATGCATGCCCTGTGAAGGATCAAAAGCTGCGAGCTTGGTGAGATCATGCAGAGTTTCATTCACAACTGATCTGAATGTTTCAGGGTTGTCTGAGATGTTTTTCTTGTTATAAAGTGGCTTGTTTCCTGTGACGTTCAGCTGGCCGAAGAAGTTGCGAGTCGAATAGCGAAACAGGCAGTACTCTTCCCATACTACAGCTTCGTATTTGTGACCACAAAGCTTGCCAACATTCTGCGGCAATGATTTTCTGATGCATTTCTGGCATTCATCATCCGGGGAGTATGAGTAGCATAGAAAGAGGCCATAGATATTGTTTGTTTTTGTTCCGATTGATGTGTTATTAAACTTGGGTACGGGGGCAGGAGTGGACGACATGGTGGAAAGGAGATCGTCGAGATGGGCCCTGTACGGGCTGTCATCGGGTAAATCAGGTGAATCACAAAGCCCGAAAGGGAAATCTGGATGAGAAATGTCATGAATTACAGAGAAGAGAGAATAAAGCAAGAAGAGAGTCATTGTATGTGTGAGAAGTAGCAGGTTACAGGGATGAACATTCAACTGAACTCCTCTGCAATTTGTTTGACATAAGGTACCACAACGAGACAACGACAAGAAAAGTCTTTTAGATAGTCAATCAGGATAAATATATAACTAGCTATCAGCCATTTGGACTAAAAGAAATGGGAAAAATCTTGCAAGATTTCGTATATTTTAATAGTTTGTATATTAACAAATATAATGTGATATAAACACGTTCGATTGCTATCAATACTTCAAAATGATTTTCGTTTGAAATTAACAGGAGAAAATTCAGTTTTTTAGTTTTTCTTTTAGAGAAAATGAGCAGAAGGGGAATTACTTCTGTTCTACACTCCGAACTTAACTACCACAATTTTACTATTTTTGACTGTCTAGACAGTTGCAAAATAGTAAAAATTGAATCGGGTTATTATTTTTTAACTATTCAAGTCAGATTCGAAGATTAACAACCTTGATAAGACGGTCCCTAAGTTAATTTTGAAAATATAGTGATGACTGCAATGATCTCAAGTCAGTCAAGGTTAAACTCGGGTCAATATTACCAACTACATACCATAACGGTTTATATTAACGATCACTGGAGAACAATCTTTAATTTTATATTTAAATTTTATAGCTTCCATCGGTTGCAATTTTTAAAGAAACGACTTCATTTCAAGTGTTCGTGGTTGTGGTGGTTGCCAATTAATGACCGCCCTTATTGGAAGTCACTAAACGATAGTCAAATTTTGTCCATTGAGCGAAAACCAATATTGATCGCAAATCATTGATAATATACCGATTAGTGACCGATTTGCCAACGGTTGCTAAATTTAGTCGCTAAAATATAGTGTTAGTTTTATATACATTAGGTATATCTTCCAATTCAAATTTTTTTTTAAAAGCCACTTCTATTATTATTATTATTAAAATTACCATTATTTATAATGAAAATTTCATTTAGCATAGAACGACTTTTCACTATAAATAAAGGAAACATTTTCAATAACAATAGGTTTAAAAATTTTTAAATACATTTAGGATTTAGAGTGCACTGACAATAAACTTACTAGTTTAGATTACAACATTTTACTTTCACAAATTCTAACATACAATATTACACCAAATTCGACCCGTGCAATATAACCAATTAAAAATTCGCGGATCTTTACCGGGTAAAATGAAATTTTCAAAGGAAATCCCATAATATATAATGCATGAACATATGTGTGATACTGTAAGACAAAATATATGTTACTACATCTTAAAATATTAATTTTTTGTACTTTTAAAGTAATTATAAGGATAATATGTATTTTTACAAGAACAAATATGTTTTTCTTAATTTATTTTTTATTGATTTTATGTTGTTAATGTAATAACCTTACATGCATTACTATCTCAGTAGTCCCAAAATGTATACTATATGAATATATGTGTGTTACTGTAAGACAAAATGTGTGTTACTACATCTTAAAAAAAAAAAAAATTTGTACTTTTAAAGTAACTATAAGGATAATATGTATTTTTACAAGAACAAATAAATGTTTCTTAATTTATTTTTCATTTTTTTTATTGATTTTATGTTGATAATATGTTGTTAATGTGATAGTACCTTACATATGTTATTATATCTCGGCAGTCCCAGAATGTATACTACATGAACATATCTGTGTTATTGTAAGGTAAAATGTGTGAAACTACATCTTAAAAAAGTAATATTTTTTTCTTATAGTAACAAACATATTGCTCTTATATTGTATTAAAATATTTATTTCTACAAAAGCAAATGAATATATGTAGAAACACAACATTAATTTGTTCGTACAATAGCACATATTTGACCTTATGGTAACATAGATTTATTCATACAAGATCACTAACTGATATAAAAAATCCTGAAATTTGAAAATTGTCCAAATCCGATCCGACCCGATCAAGATCCGTGAATTTTGTTACTTTGACCCAATTGACACGATAGTTTTAAAAAAATTCTATTTTATTGCACTGTGCAATATTGCATAGGAGACCTACTCTTTTAATTTTGATTTCAATATCAAATTTTGTTTATTTGAATTTTCATTTTCTTCGTTTGATTATATACTGTCCATATTTTGATTATAACAAAATGTTATACTTTCATTATATTATAGTTCCATCCACAAAAGTCCCGATCGATCATTTAATAGCTTATTCAAGAATAGACTATGGAGCATTTTCCACAATCCCTGTATATATATGTTGACTCATAATAAGTAATACAACTGAATTAGGTTAGGATTAATTCTCCATTGTTTGCGTATTAACTCTCTTATACAAAGTTTGGTGGCATTTCTTTTTGAAATTTTTTTATTGAAAAGGAGAATAAATATATGCTAATTATTGTGATTAATGAAAATAAAGAATAATTCGTAATATTATTTTCTTAGTAAATAAGATAATTAATACTATATTTTTTTATTATATATTTAATCTTTCTATTTATGTCATAACTACTATTGTTTCATTTTCATTCCCCACAAAAAGTAAAAACTCTAAAATAAGAGTAGATTTATATGAAAATTAGTACATAATAAACTTATTATGAAACTATTTTAAAGTATTATATATTTGGTCAGAAGTATTAAATTAAAGTTGTGTCAATAAAATCTATAACAAGTACAAATAATACCATTGACCATATTTTTAATATTTCTGATGAGAATTTTTAATATTGATCCTATATAAATATTTGATATTTTAAAACTATTTAATGATAAATTTATCATGATATATTATAATAATTTGCCCCGAAACATATGCCCTCACGCGTGTATATACATAGTAACACATATATGCAATCGTAACTAATTGAGCAAGCACAAAATATATTTTATTTTACTTTTAATTTTTTTGAATTATAATTTAAAAAAAAAATCTCATTAACCAACTTCTTTTACAACTCTAGTAACTATGCAATTTTAATTAAGAAAAAGAAGTCTTTCAAGTGTTGAAAAGTTAGTTATAATCCCTCACACCTCTATACGGTTACTTGATCAACTTAAAAAACGATAATGTGAAACTTTTAAGAATAAGTTACGTTGGTCATCAAATAAATTAAACTTGATGAAAATGCTACAAACACCCGATATGACAGGGAATTACAAGCTTTTCAAAAATTAAATGATACTTGTATAGAATTATAATGTTATTATACATAAGAATATAGTATAACCGAACTACGTACGCGGAATTGAATTTGGTTGGTTTATTATTAAGTCGAAATCGTGTTTAATTATAGAAAATTGACAAGTTCTTTTTAATATCAATTTTATTTTATTCATCAACCATAAACATTAAGTGTGAAAGTTACATTTAAATTCCAACTATTTATTAATTATTTTACAAGCTAACGAATTGAATACGATATGATCGAGTTTAAATTAATTTATTCATATAGTAGTTGCTGAAGAAAAAAAAAAAGATCTGCAAATAATTACTCAAGCGTACATAAAAATTTATTCATAGTAGTTATTTAACTAGTAACAATATGTATGCATTGGTAGGCCCTTAATTATACTCCCTCCGTCCCCGTAGGAATTTGTACCCTACGGGACGGCATATTTTTTAAGAAAAAATAGTTTTATATATAAAGTAGTGGTATATGGGTAAATATGTGTAAAGGTTTGTGGGTGTGGACGTAAATCAATGCTTTCTTTTTTAGTAGTGTGCAAATTTGTGTGGGACGTCCAAATAAAAAAAGTGTGCAAATTCCTGCGGGACAGAGGGAGTAATAATTTTTGGAGAGATGTATGTGTGCAGGTAGCGATCAAACATTAATACCTCCCGCGCGCGTTGAGGTTGGGGGTTTCATGAGTTTGGAACACTTTTTCTTGCATTTTTGTTGGCAATCTAAGTCGGGCGGCTGTCTTGCTTGACACTTACCATAACAGGCTATCAAACACCTCCTGCAGCTATCCTCATGATATCCTTGTGCAGTAGCAGCCATAAGAGCCATAATCATAATAACTGCCTTCACAACACTCCACCTCATTTCTCCTAGCTAGCTCTTGTAGAGAAGCATACCATAAGACCACTATTTATAGCCTTTTTGATAAAGAAATCATGATATGAAATTGGGAATTGATCGATTTTGAATATCATGCGTGCACGAGTTATATATTTACTTTGAACCCAAAACTTGTGTATAGGATGAATCTTGATTATAAGTTCTATTTTGATTTTAATTTGAATTTTCGAAAAACACACAGTTGCACTATGCATTTTTTGGTAATTGGGGTATTAATTAGTTGTTCTTGAGATATTACTTAGACTTGTTCTTACAGTATTAGTGAGTTGTTCTTGTGGTATTACTTAAACTTGTTCTTAGGGTATTACTTATTAGTGATTTGTTCTTGAGTATTACTAATTTGTTCTTCGCGTATTACAGATTTTTTCTTGGGGTATTAGTGATGTATTCTTAGGGTATTATTTAGACTTGTTCTTCTGGTATTGATGAGTTATTATTTAGACTTGTAATTGTGATATTAGTGAGTTGTTCTTGGGGTAGTACTTAGACTTGTTATTGGAATATTAGTGAGTTATTCTTGTGGTATTGCTAACTTGTTCTTTTGGATATTACTGATTTGTTTTTTAGGTATTACTTAGTCTTGTTCTTGAGGTATTACTTAGATTTGTTCTTGGTGTATTAGTGGGTTATATTTTGGGTATTACTAACTTATTCTTCGGGTATTACAGACTTGTACTTGTGGTATTATTTAGGTTTGTTCTTGGGGGTATTGGTGAGTTATTGTGGAGTATTACTCATTTATTTTTCGGGTATTATAAATTATTTTTTATACTCCTTTATTAATTTATATATTAAGCTTGATGTATTGTTGAATATAGCATGTGTATTATCCTATTGTTTATTGGGTATTCTCAGTTGTTCTTCGGGTATTAATAATTTATTCTTTGGGTATTATTCATTATTTATATTTTTTTAATTCTTAGCACTTTTTAAACAAAATATTTCAACTAGGAAGAAGCCTTGGTAATAATTCTGGCCCATACCAATAATTACTAGTTCTTTTCATTAACAAATACTATTAATATTTTACTACAAATAGTGATAAATTAATTTTACGGAATAATTAGTTCACACAATACTAATTCATGTGATTGATGTGGTTACCGGATTAATATTTTGATTTATAACAAAATGCACAATTTATTCTCAAAGCGCAGGTTAAAATTTTCATTATTTTATTATTGCGTCCACATGCCAATCATATAAACAACGTCTAATTATTTGATAAAATAAAATATTTAACAATTTATAAAATATTTGAGTAAGTTTCTTAGAACTTGAGATGTTCCAATTTATTTATTTTCATCACCACCATTACCCCCACTCATCGTCTTACCCTGGACCTTGCCACTCCTCCCCCACCTCTACTTCAACATAAAAAAATATTAAAATTTTCATTAAAAAATTATGAAAAATATTAAAAAAAAATTATAAATTATATTATTCACGCAGTTTAATAATTTATAAACTATTTAAAAATAAAATTTTATAAAATTTTAAAATAACTCATAAAATACTGGAGGTTATAAGATATTTAAAATAAATTTAACCAAACATTAGTTTGAAGGATCATTTTCCATAAGCTGTAGGTGTGTTAGACGTAGGGCACCTTCGTTAATTGCGTAACTGTTTTATTTAATAAAGTTTAATCAGTTAGGTAGTTAGATTAGCATGTGGCTTGCCCGATCAGTTAGTTTACTAATACGAGAAGCTTTGAAAACTGAAAAGTATATCAGCAAGCTACCAGTTCGGATAACAATATAACATGCAATTGTAATTAAATTAACTAAGCACAAAATATATTTTTACTTTACTCATATCTTGAATTCCATAAACTTCGACTTAATTAGGCCCCTTTCTGTTTTTTTTTTTTTTTTTGATATAGTAAAAGAAATTCTCATTAATGGATTTTGAAGTATTTAACATGCTTAGCAAATATATATAATAAAAATATCTTCTATTTAAGTCTTAAAAAATGGTTAAAGTGCACAAAAATGGTTAAAAAATCTTCTCATTATATATTTGCTTTCATTCGCATGCAAAGGATTGTGCTTCCAAGTTTTTATGCCTATTTCCCGCTAACAGTTACTAGGCAATAGAGCATCAAAAGAGCCTTAACGGTACGTTTGTTTTGGGATTTACATGGATGGATGTAGGACTTTACGATCATGTTCCATATGATCGAGTTTGAGATTTAATTAATATCCGGTATTCAAATCTCAAACTCAATTCACACCTAAAAATACATATTATATCTATTATTACTCTTTCCATTAACACAACACACATAAAATACATATTATTATTATTTATAATGTCAATCATTTTCACACTCTAATTTAACATAAAGTAGTATCTAACACTACCAAAATCCCAGAACAAACATATATTTTTACTATTCACTAAGATTTTCACATCTTAGGATTTCAAAGTCATGACTTGATACGTACACCAAAATTCCAAAATAAACATACCTTAATTGATTAAATATTATTTCGAAAAGTCAGTTCCTAAATTACTTTTTATTTTAAATATAAAACTATTAATTTTTATTTCATTAAGTTTTTAACAATTTTTTTATTTTGAAAGACTTGCGCTTAAAGTTTATAATTTTATTTTATAAGACCATTTTTGGACAATATGTCATATCATGAATTAGTAACTGCATCCAAATTCAAAAAAAAAATCCAATTATGTCGAAATTTCCGTTTTTGAAATGGAATAGAACCGATTCCTATAATTATGAAACCATATGAAATACAGAGAAATAGGCTAACTACTAGAAACAATTTGTGTTAAAATTCAATCTTAATAATATGATTGAAATTGATTGATTTCATATATTTTAATTGAAACATTAAGCTTACTCAGGAAGATCCATGAACTTTTTTACTGTGAAAAAAGTATTGATAATTAATTTAAAGTTGTCTTAAAATAAGAAGAATAAAAATTGAGAAACCTTTCGAAATAATAATCGACAGTGTTAATGCATTACGCTTATTAATTAGACCAAACAACGTATGGTTGCATGTGCAGGTAATTAAATTATTTTATTGTTTGCTAAAGTATGATTTAATTAATCCTTTTAAATCTTAAATGAATATAACTTTACAATATAATCCAAATAATAAATTGAATATTAATTAAGGAAAAAAAATGGAACTCTAGGGGGATTTTAGCAAGGAGGATGTCTCTGATTAAACAATGCTTCCCCTCACATGTCTAAAAAAATTCCCTCCGTTTCGTAATACTTTTATGTATTAGACGCCAAATCACGTTTTACAAATTATTTGATGTTTTGCATGTTTCAAGATTGATTGGTAGTTATTTTTCAGTTCACCCTGATATTAATGCATATGCTTTGTATAAAAATAGTACGAGATTATCATAAAATTATTTTAAAGTATTAAATATTTAATAATCGTATCAAATAATTCATCAAGATTATTAAAAATTTGAATTAAAAAAAATCAACACCAATTAATTAAAATTGATAATCGTTGATATTTTGGCTGCCTAGCGCCTAGTCGTCGCCTAATTAATTTTTTTAAATAGATAAAATTATAAATTTAGGGTCGCCTAGGACCGTCTAGTAGGGATAACAATGGGGCAAATTTAGGGCAGATTTGTCCCGCTCTGTCCCATCCCTGCTCCATATTGTAATACTAAAATATAATACTTATATATATATATAATTTAGATAAATAAAATTATATTAATTATATAAAAATGATGCACCAAAAATATATCAAATCATATTCAATAAAAATAATTTTTAATTTAAAATTTATTTTAGATTAGAATTACAATATATATAAATAATGATATGTTATAAAATACTACTCCCTACATCCCATAATTGTTTTCACACTTTCCTTTTCCGTCCGTCTCACAATTGTTTTCACACCCTATAAATGGAAACTATTACTTTAACTTTACCCTCACAATTCAACTAATCTTATTATTTTAATAATATAACTTTATACAATACTCTACTTTTCTTAAAAGTTGTGACATCCCAAAGGTGAAAACACATCTGGGACGGAGGGAGTACCTATTTAGCTTATTTTATATATTATGAAATATTATTTGTAGAATGTATTTTATATATTATAAAATATTATATTTTTGTTGAATATATATACTATGGGGCATGAAGGGATGGGGCGGGGCAGTAAAAATACAAACTCATGTCTGCCTTGCCCCAGTGCAGGGCGGGACGGGGCTGACCAAACAGAGCGGGTCAGGGCGGGGCAGCTATGAGACGTGTCATTTTGTCATTCCTACCGTCTAGGGCCGCCTAGGCCCAAAAACGCCAAAATTATTGATTTTGCAGAAATTAGATTGACAAATGTAGCGTCTAAATGCTGCCTAAACCGGATTCAACATCATTGATTTCTCTATGTGCTATTTGAGGGACTGGGAGAAAATAATTTTTCCAAGATCAATGAAATATGTTGTACTCCGCCTATCCCCTTAAATTGCGCATTTTTCATTTCGAGACGTCTTACAATAAATTTTACATCAAAAAACAAAATTATAACTCTCACAATATGTACTTTATTTAAAAATATTCTTCATTTATTGGTTCAAAAATTTAGCAAACCATTCTTACAAAGTATGAAATTAAGATGGAATGTCGGAGAAAGTATGATTTTTCATATACATAGGTTAATTAAAATATACTCCCTCCGTCCCAAAAGACATTACGGTGTCTTTTGGACACACGATTTAAAAAAAATAAAAAAAATTTATAAATATTATATGTGTATTGTGAGAGTAGAGTTTAATAAGGTATAAAAATATTTTGTGCGACAGACTAAAATAGAAAGTATGTAATATTTTTTAGAACGGAAGTAGCAATATATATATACACACGACAAAAATCCATTTCAATATTTAAGTGATCATTTCATTTAAAACATGACTGATGACTGAGTTGAGATTTCATAAATTCATTATCACGAAACCAATTCATACAAGTTTTTACCCAATGGAGCAATAGTAGTAAGCAATTTTGCACATCATTTTGTTTAAAGTAAATATGCATTTGACCTAAAACATCCAATTGTAACGAAACAATTCCTTAATAGGAGTGTCAATTTTAAAGTACATCAGACGACAACCTTTTCAGACAAATTCAATATAAACAAGATTCATTCCAAAATCGCCAAAAAAAAAAAAAAAAAACAAATATCATTCAATTCCATCTTATAGCCTATTTATTTTAGTTTAAGTCCACTTTATTAAACATGACGCGTTCATTGTGGGCCCAGTGCGTACTGTCATAGTTTCATTGATTACTTTCGGTTTTTATAAAACAAAGTTTTCAACGATTAATATGTGTTTTTACTAAATTGAAAAGTTTACTCAAAAAATTTATAATATTAAATACTTTTTAATATAATTATTCTATACTTTTTAATATAATCAAACTATATTTTTTAATTTAAATAACACATTTCATAAATTAATTAATGAGTGCTTCTTTACCAAGGAACTGGTTTCCTAATAAGGGCAGCACATCCATCACTAATTGGCATATTCTACATAGTTGTTAAAGTTGCAAACTTTTGCAACATTTATTCCACACCATAATTCATTCTACCATAATTTCATGTATGTACGTACATGTCGTTACAATAGTCTCATCACTTCCACCCGAAGGCCTATGACTCTCCATCTTCCATCCATATATACCCCCTGCATCTTCTCAACTCCATCTTCATTATCCTACACTCACGTTTCATTCATCTACAGATGGTTCTCCGAAGCCCCAATCGAGCTCGACTCAATATCTACTTCTGGTTCTTTAGTGTGTTCAGTGTTCTAGGTTTGGCAGGTGTGGTTTCATGGCTAAGTCTCACTCCAAGAAATCCACATTTTAGACTTTCAGGTGCACTTCTGGATTCTAAGAATCATTCGTCTCGAAGCAACGTATCAGTTCCAAGCAACCCTTTAATCTTAAACCTTGAAATCTTTAATCCAAACAAGCGTATGGGGATCTACTATAGTGACATCAGTATTGAATTGCATAGTGGTGGTGCTCTTGTTGGGACGAAGACTACCCCGGCCTTTTATCAAGGATACAAAAATACTACTCTGTTACAGATACTGATCCAACCCAAAGCAGAATTTTGGCAAGTAATGAATGGCGGAGATGTGGATTTCTTAATGAGGGTGGAAACTGCAGTTAGGTTTCGGATTATCAAGTGGAAGACGAAGGTGCACCAGATTTCATACGAGGAACAATTCAGTAAGGGGAAGAGCAGTCTTAATGGGAGTGTTTCAGGACGGAATTACACAGAAATGCAGAATGCGACAAAAGTTAAAATCAGAAGATGAGGTCTTGATGCAGAGATGTGTAGTGATAGAGTCAAATTTTGTACAACGATTTCTTTCATTGTTTTGGCAGATATTTCTGTAAGTGATGTAATACAAAAGGAAGTTTACTCTTAATACAACATATAATTTAAAAAACTTGTCCCCCCCCAACTCCACACACAAACACTGTGTGGACTCCTCCACCACCAGCCAACTGTGCTTGATGATGTTCTTAATCATAATCCCCCAGATGTAATAGGGTCAAATTATGTACCTGGTCTTGATATGATGGGAGAAAAATTCTTTTTATTGTGCCAAAATTCCTTCGAAATTTGGCGGGAACTAACAACTTGCTTTCTCCATTCATTAACCGGCATCTGCAATGACAAGAACAAGTATTTACAATAATGAAATTATTGGTGAGGACATAATGCAGCTTAACTCAGCTGATTAAATGGATTTTTTAAATTGGAATAATGAGCTGGGAGGAAATTCTTACAGCAGGGAAGCCTCCATAATCCCCTGCTTCACAGATGTTCTTGGTGACAGAGCTATTTGCAGCTAACCTAACCTGCATCTCCAGGTGTCTGATGTTAACTTTAGAGCAACCACGTGGTGATACTAAGGATGGAAGAAAAACTGGCAGAAATAAATGTGTCTATTATGACAGAGCAGAAGAGGCTTCATATTCTGGTAGAGTTCAACTAGTAAACAGACTATTAAAGAACTAAACTAGGCAAGTTCAGATGGCAATGAAAGCATATACTTTATGATCTTACGAACTCAAGAAATACAGCAAAAGCATAGATAGTGGATGCACACCTATGACATGACAGACAATTTCAAACACTGAAACAAGGAACTTGATATGGATGTTGTAATCTTATTTCACTGTATTGTGTCTGCTGATGAGGAAGAAATACGAACAAGAGGTGTCAGAAGAATTATTACCTTTGATGCTATGGAGACATGATCACGGATTGAAACTCTTCCTCCTAATGTCACATAATCTCCTATCCTGAAAAGACATCGAAGAATATATTTCAGATTCTGAAAGATTTTGAAAGATAATTAAAACCTGAACATCAAAATCTTAAAACAATATCTAAATATAAGTTCCTTTGGTGCTAGAAAATAAAAAAAAAAAAGACGAAAGAAAATAACATACGTTACAGAACCTGCAATCCCAACTTGTCCACATAAGATACAACATTTTCCTATTTCCACATTGTGACCTATCTGCAAGTGAAGCACAAAAGATGACTTTTACCTGAAGAGTTATTACAGTAATACCAGAAAACTGAATCACACCTGTACTAAGTTATCAATTTTCGTATGATCCCCAATTATTGTATCTCGCCAACTGCAGGGGCAAAAAACATTTTGGATAGTCACATAAATCTATAATTAAGAAGAAATTGACACCTAACAGTTGTTATAGCAACAAGGAACTAATTAAGGGCTTCTCAGATTTCACCTGCCCCGGTCAATGCATGTATTTGCACCTATTTCCACATGGTTGCCTATCCTTGCTTTCAACTTCTGGATAAGGAGAAGGAAAAGTTATTACAACTTTGTAGAGAAAGAGTGCAAGAATGTAATACTGAATAATTTAACCTATATTCCCTGCTCTCATCCCATGACAAGAAAGGTTAAATTGAAAAGGAGTTGAAATTCAAGAAATAATCCACTTTTTAGGAGGCTCTATCTTTTACAGTATACAAAACATAAGACATCAATAGTTTCCGTAAAGAAGGCAAGAATTTTAGCCAACTATAGAGTTAAAGTGCACTCGAATTCGAAACTAACTTGAGGCTTCTTCTCCATGTGCCCTTGTTCATTGACGAAAAATCCAAAACCTACATGGAAAGCAGTATATAAACTCTACTTAAATAATATGTTAGCACATAGTTATATATGATTGGACAACATATCATGTAATAGGAAACCAAAATGCTAATAATAATTCTGAATCACAATGTTTGACAAGGTGCATGCGGCCTTACCATCTTGACCAATGCAAACCCCATGATGAATAAGACAGGATTCACCAATTGTGCAATTACTGAGCACAACCTTGTAACTGAATAAAGAATGTTGGTCGAGCCAAAAACCAATGTCAGTGAATAACTCTATGATATATAACAATCTATTGAAACTTAAAAGGTTGAATTAAAATAATCCCAGTGAACCACATATGTTTGCTAATGAAATCATCACAGTTTCAACATTAAGTTTTGATGTGAATATATTGACACGTGATACACATCCCCACCACAATGTGATTTCAGGAGTCATATGTAAGTAAAAGCATCTTTTTTCAAACAGTAATGAGAAGTACAGAAACTACAATATCATGTGATTTATACACTCTCGTGCTTGCCCAAATAGCAAAAGAATCAGTCCGTATGTCCAAGAGCTCAAGCTATCTAATACAGTTCAGTTATTCTTTATAATGAAAGAAATCATAGATTCTTGTTTCTTAAACATTAAAGATTGAAGCAGTGGTATAGTTGTAATTCCTTATTCTTCCTCAGTTGTTACGAAAGACCTAGACTACCACATGTTCAGTTCCACGTAACAGTTGTCACTGGTTTGAAATTTCCATATATTAACTAAAAAGAATATAAAGAACCCTTTAATCCCAAATCACATTGTCTATAGAATAAACAAAAGATAGTAAGTACCCTGTTCTTGTTGATTGCCCGATTGTCACAGCAGGTCCAACAATGCTTCCTGACCCAATAGAGACATTTGCACCCACAACAGATTCTGAATGAACTAGTGCTCCCATCTCTATTCGAGCAGTTGGATCAATATGAGCCGATTTGTGAAACATGCCTCCCCCATTGCCCCATCTCTGAAACTCTTGATCATCCGAGTCAACATCCTCACCTAGTCTTCAACATAGAGTATGTTTCAAGTACAACATGAATGAAATTAGGATAAGGACATAAGGTACATCTACACACCTCAACTATTACCTCAAGTTCACATGTGCATGCAAGTCCTTTAACTTTTAAAATTTTCTTTGATGTTTTTATTAGTTCAAATAAACTTTTATCCTCGCAAACTAAATAAAAATGCTCTTCTACTGATTCAAAATAAAAGTAAATCTTCATACCACCAAAATTGGCATCATTTTTTTCCATATGTAAATTTAGCGTTTCTTATAATTAATCCCTCCATCTGTGAAAATTAATCTTGTCGTTTTTTGCACGGATTTAAAGAAAGCAGATATATTGTGAGTAAAAGTAAAATATTTTCATGTTAGAAAAATTGATAATTTTCATGGACGGATGAATATAGTAATATGGTCCATTTTTCGCTGAAGGATGGAGTACTTCTTTTGGTTTCATGGAATCTACTATGAATTTCCAAATCCTAAAACCGATTTTGACATCCAAATCAAGCATCACCATAAAATTTATGTTTGAAGTCGTACAACTAATACAAAGTTGACTGATATTTATGAAAATTAGATATCAAGGAGGGGTGATACCAGAAATTCAACAATATAATTTCACTGCAAAAAAGCATATAAGATCGAACAGAGAATAATCGAAAGGGAATAACCGCAAACAGATTGAAGGTGTGTGGAAGCAAAAACTAACTAGCACTTCTATGCGGCATTTTAACAAACAGGTTATCTTCATGAGATCGAATAAGAGATCTGGGGCTTAAAAACTAGTGAAATAATAACCAAATTAACTGGGTTTGAGAAGTAAAATAATGATTTAGGTACCTGGATGTTGATTACTGGAAGTGTTTGATATGAGCCTCGTGGCAAATAGAGAAGAAGGGACATTAAGTTTCGCAAGCGTGACGCCCTGGAATCTGAATCTGGAAACAAAGGCTTCTGAAAAAAGATTAGAAGTTACTTTGGCAATGCGGAATGCCATTGGCAAACCTTTATTCTCGTTTCGGAAGAAGAAAGTTTCAGGTCGCAAGCTGCTACTGGATTCCCACACACAAAAACTTTCCTATGTTGTTGCAGAGATACAGGTGTTTGACTAAAACAATATATAATTATGACCGAATACTGATATCAGTCTTTTTAAAATTATTTGACTTTTTAATATTATATATATTTATGTTAAAAAATAAAATACATTAAATATACTCATATAAAAATTTAATAAATTATAAATAATAAAAAAATACAATAAATATTATAGGTAATCATAATTAAAGTAATCAAAATAATTTAAATTATAATACCAGATTGTAATCCTCATAGCTCATTTATTGTGAAATTTCAAATTAAAATATTATTATAAAAATTTAAAATATATAAATTGTAGAATAAAATAATTTTGAGAATGAGACATATCTCACCATTTAATTTAATAAAAAAATATAAAAACAAACGATTCAACCAGTGTATTTTCAGTTTTGGTCAAATTTTACTGGTTTTGGTTGATTTTTTTTTTCTTGTTGAACCTTAAAAATGAATTTTAGGGAGTAACCGAACCGATTGTATGGTCGATTTTTTATTCAATCGATGGGACATCTAAATAAGAAAAATGTTCAAATTCCTATGTAGAACTGTCAAAATGGGCTAGCGGAATGGGACGAGGCGGGCTAAAAATATGCGGGCCGCAAAAACTCTAACTCAACTCATTTAATGATGGGTGCAGGCTACGACGGGTCATCCCATTTTTTTCAAAAATAATTATAAACTATAACTTCAACTAAATTCATTAAAAAAAATCACATAATTAATGTATAACTAAGAATTCGCTACGATAGTCACAAAGCTCATAAAGTAAAATTTGTCAAATATAATACAAATCTAATACGAGAGTCACAAATTTTATAGAATAAAATTCACAAAATAAATTAATAATCTTAAGATATATTCATCAATCATTACATCACTAAAATCATCTTGGTGGTGCAATTAATTACAGTGGAGAGTCGAAAGACTGCGTAAAGTGGCACCGCGATTAACTACAACGACGGCAGTTTGAGGCTTAGCTGCTAAGTTTTTTTCCCTTTTAGGTGAGAGGGACACGACAATTTGTTGTTTTTTTTTTGGAAGAAATTAAGAAAATAAATAATATTTTTTTAATTTAAGATTGTTTAAAAAATATATATATAATACATATTTTAATAACAATTCTTGTGTAATAAAATATTTATTAACACTTGAAATGATATACATCTATTTTCTTCAATTTCGGGTACTCTCTCTAGCTATGATCCTCTGATTCTCCTTCAACTTTTGACTTGACTTTTGGTCTTGACTTGACTTTGACTTGGCTTGACTTGTAACGCTTAATCCAAGGACGGAGTCGTCTTGTTTTGGATTGAACGTTGGTCTATGAAAGATTTTGATGAAGAACGCTTCAAATTTGATGAAGAACGATCTTCGAATCTTCAAGTCTTGATTTGGGTTTGAACACTTGATCTGATGGGTCCTAGACCTTGATCTCTGATCGGAATGTGTTTATGGATGAACTTTGATGGAGAACTCTTGAAGACGGCGATGAACGCTTGAGGTCTTCAAGTTGATCTTCAAGGTAGAAACGTCTGATCAGAGGGATGAAGCTTCTTGATTCTGATCGAAGAACGTTGTGGATGAATTTGGTGAAGAACCGTTGAAGATGGCGAAGAACGGCTTTGAAGATGGTCTTTGAATCTTCGAATCTTCAAGAACTTCTTCGAGGAGAAACACTCGATCGGAGGGATTTAGCCCCTTGCTCCTGGATCTGAGGACGTTTCTACTTGCTTTTGACGAAGAACGCTTCGGATTTGTCAAAGAACGCTTCAAAGATGGCCTTTAAATTTTCGAATCTTCAAGTCCGGTTGCCGAGATTGTAGGATTCCTCTTAGCTCCAAGCTTGTTCGTGCCTTGAATGCTTCTAAATCGCTCTTCAATGTGCCTTTGGATGTGTGGAATGAATGAATGAAGGTCCCTATTTATAGGATGGGTGGATGAAGATTTTCCTTCATTGGCTTGACACGTGGCGGATTCTGATTGGTTGATTATGATTTTCTTGCATATTTAGTCAAACATCCAGATTTGTCCTGATTTGATTTGATTTTTTCCCTTGTTAACGAGATATCATATGATCTCGATAAATTAGGAATTTTTCAACTGTATTTGTCAGTATGTACGAGTACCGAGAAACTCATGTAATTTGACGGGCTTATACCGTGTGCATTAAATATCAATTTTAACTATTTAATTGGAGAATTAATTTAATTAAATTCTCAAAATTAAAATAGCAAAATTTATTTGATATTTAATTATTTGTACACGTGTAGCCATTTAATTGGAGCAAATTTAATTTGCTTACAAATGCCCCCTCGTGCTTTGTTCACGGTCGCTTTTGTCACTTGAAGTGAATGAAGCACGATTTAATTCTTCATCTGCTTTATTTATGAATTTTTTCTTTGCTTGTTCACATCTTGCATGCTTCAAAATTGATAAGATAATCTTGAGTTTTGACTGAACTTAGAAAGATTTCTAAGCTGCATACGTACCTCTTTAAAGAGGATCAAGTCAAAACGTAGTTCAAAGATCAAAGCAAAATTTGATTTAGGGGGTCGTACACAGTTTATCCTCATGTGGGCCAGGAGTGACATACAATTTAGTCTCGTGTCAAGGAGATATGATTTGAAGATAGTTTATACTCGTATTAGGGAGTCTTCAACTTCTAAACAGTTTAGTCTCGTGTCAAGGAGAACTTTAGACAGTTTATACTCATATCAGGGAGTCTTCAACTTGTAAACAGTTTAATCTCATGTCAAGGAGATTTGATTTGGATTTGATTGATTGTTTATACTCTTATCAGAGAGTCTTCAACTTGTATTTGATTGATAGTTTATACTCGTATCAGGGAGTAATCAACTTGTATTTGAATGCTTCTGAATCGCTCTTCAATGTGCCTCTGGATGTGTGGAATGAATGAATAAAGGTCCCTATTTATAGGGTGGGGGGATGAAGATTTTTCTTCATTGGCTTGACACGTGGCGGATTCTGATTAGTTGATGCTGATTTTCTTGCATATTTAGTCAACCATCCAGATTTGTCCTGATTTGATTTGATTTTTTCCTTTGTTAACGAGATATCATATGATCTCGATAAATTAAGAAGTTTTCAACTGTATTTGTCAGTATGTACGAGTACCGAGAAACTCGTGTAATTTGACGGGTTTATACCGTGTGCATTAAATATCAATTTTAACTATTTAATTGGAGAATTAATTTAATTAAAATTTTAAAATTAAAATAGCAAATTTTATTTGATATTTAATTATTTGTACACGTGTCGCCATTTAATTGGTGCAAATTTAACTTGCTTACACATATATTAATATATATATATATATAAATAAAAACTAACGGGCTGGCCCGCCCCAACCCGCCGCTCGCCCTGCCCAACACGCAATCCAAATGGGTCGACCCGTCTAAGCCCACCTCAATAGGACTTAAAATTATTTAACTCAACCCTCATTTTATTATAACGTGACGGATTGGTCCAACGGACCTAACCCATTTTGATGGGTCTATTCCTGTGGAATGAAGATAATAACTTTTTATTATATTTATTTCATATTTGAACCTTAATTCATTTCATCTATGAAAAAAAAAAACAGTTTGGGTTAGTTTGTTATGATATACGATTTTATTAATTTGATGGTTTAATTAGGAAAAGTTATCAAATGATTCAAAACTATGGCACTAATTATAAATTAGTTATGTGTAAGTAAAAAAAAATATTTTGTAAAAAAAAATTATACAGTTTTTTTTTAAATATTTTAAACCAATTTATAAATTTGCTTTCCTCTTTAAACCAATATTTAAATGCCGCGTTTATTTATAACTGGAAGTTTCTTAATGTAACGTGGAAAAATTAAAAACTTATATATTTACACTTAATAATATTTTTTATGTCCGATATTTGTGCACACTTTTTTAAAAAATATTCCAGTTAATATTTTTTTTGTACATTTTACTCTAATTTAAACGTTTAAATTGTCCTTGTTAGATAAACTTATTCCCATTTTTTAATCCACCTAAGAAAAAAAATTCTCTCTTTAAAGTTTGCTCCCAAATGTGCCCCTTTGGACCCTAAATCTTAATTATCCGCCGCCGGCTATCTAGACGTTCGAGATGATGCCGGATTGAGTATACAACTTTGTGTGTAACTCTTTCTCTTCTAGCGTTTTAAAGACGGAAGGGTGCTGGTAAGATTAGACTACGTCCTAGTGACACGTTTCCAGACATCTCGTGTTTATAACTAGGGGTGAGCACTATTCGGTTTTAACCGAAAAACCGAACCGAACCAAACCGAAATAAGAATTTGGTTCGGTTAATTTGGTATTCGGTTCGGTTTTGGTTTTAAATATTTCATATTTTGGTTTTCGGTTTTTAAGATAAAAAAACCGAAAAACCGAAAACCGAACCGAATTTAAATATATATATAAAATTATATATGTATAATACTATTAGTAAATATATAAATAAATTAAATAAATATTATATTACATATATATAATTACATTACATATAAATAAAAAAAACCCTAACCCTCAAATCAGTAAGTTATCATTTCCAAATTTCCTCCCTCACCCTCACGGTCACGACGTCTCACTTACAGAAATTCCCTCCCTTACCCTCACGCCGCTCACCCCATTCCCATCCGTCGCTGTCCGCCTAAGCTCACGGCGGGCGGCCACCAAGTCACCACTTCCCCTCTCCCTATTTTCGCACACACAATTTTGACTAGTGATATTTCGGTTAATATGGTTTTGAACCGAAACCGAACCGAAAATTTCGGTTTCGGTTTTTTCGGTTTTTAATGTATATGGTTCGGTTTTTGGTTTCTAATAATAATAAATTCGGTTAGGTCGGTTTTGGTGATTTGGTTCGGTTCGGTAACCGAACCGAGCCATGCTCACCCCTATTTATAACTACCCTTCTATGGAGATGGATTGAAGCATTCTCAAATTGCTTACAACAAAACACAAATTGTACTCACCCAAATATATCAATAGATTGAAAGAATTCTCAAATGAGAAAAACAAAGAGGGACACACTTTTTCTATAAATTACAAAAAGAGATAAATGTGCGAAAATTATAAAAATTACACACTTAAAATATATTTAAAATAGTGTGTAAATATTTTAAAAATTATACACTCGTCCCTCTTTAAAATATATCTAAAAAAATGTTCCTCGTCCCCTCCCTTACAACAAACCACATATTATACTCACCCAAATATATCAATCGGAAGAAAATTAATGGCGGATGGTCTCAAGAAAATGTGGGGTAAATTTTTTGCGCCTTTTTTTTTTTTTGCTAAGTCAAGAAAAAATTATTCCAACAAAAAAAAGGGTGTATGAGAAATACACTTTACAAATTACAGAAACAAGAAGAAAAAAGAATCACAGTATTAGAAGTCCAAAATCATTCAAATTATTACTTAAATTTGTTCGTAGAGTATTACTGATTTATTTTTTGTATTATTTAGACTTGTTCTTAGGGTATTACTAACTTGTTCCCTGTTAGACTTGTTGTTGCGGCATTACTGATTTATTTTTCGGGTATTAGTGAATTGTTTTTAGGATATTATTAACGTGTTCCTCGGGTATTACTTAGATTGATTCTTTAGGTATTACTAACTTATTTTTGGGTATAAATGACATATTATTTGAATATTAGTGAGTTGTTCTTTGGGTATTAATGACTTATTATTGGGTTATTAATGATTTTTGGTTGGATATTATTGACTTATTCTTTGGATATTGATGAGTTGTTCTTTAGATATTACTGATTTATTATTCAAGTATTAATAACTTGGTCAAGGAGTATCAGTAGCTTGTTCTTAGTGTATTAGAGAATTATTCTTCGGAAAGTGAACTTCAACTGCTTCACCATCAAAAAATTCGCAATCACATTTTTTACCAATGCTTTGAACTCAAACATCAAACCACAACACTTCAAAAGTTTGAATATGAGTAAAATTGCATCCAAAAGAAAAAAAAACTCAAATTTTGATTAGAAACCTCAACCACAACCAATTTAGATTAGTACAAAATAACACTCACAGACTAAAACATAAGATTTCAATAGCACAATTCTTATGTCCACTACAAATAAAGATCAGTTCACCTTGTAGACGCACGGATCATGCAAAGCAAAATTTCCTTCAAATCGAAATTGTCTCCGTTTTGATGGCGTAACACATGTCTTACAACTGCTTCTTCCCCTACCCCTACTCTTCTTTAATCATCTTTTGTTGTTAGCAGCGGTCATGCCAAGCCTACTTCACCACTACCCTCCACAGCGAAGTCAACGTCACATTCATGATTTTGATCTTCTGATCTCTGATCTAAGTCTCGAGACTCTCGATGATGCTACTGTATGTAACCTTCACTCTCTTATATCTGGAATTGCACTGTCTATACTCCACAAAGAGTCATCGATCCTTTCACTTGGCTAGAAGTTAAAGACACTATCCCACTGATCCACGCCATCGGAATAAGCTGCTAGAGGTCCAGAACAGCCACCTAGCACCGTCAAAAAGCCTTGTGCATGGTTGCAAAGTGAGAGGGCGGTATCCACAAATTTTTTTTATTTGGTTTGGATCAGTCAAAATTAAATTAAAATTGACCCTCAATTTTAAATGTATATGATGCATTTGGGTCTTGGGTTCAATTTTAATTTAATTTTAACAGGCTAAGATAAATTTGTAAGTCCATATATTGGGTTGAAAATAGATTAAAATTACACAATTATAAGGCAGACAATTAGGGTATTGTTGATTTATTCTTTGGGTATTATTTAAACTGATTCTTTGTGTATTACTGACTTGTTCTTAGAGTATTTCTAATTTGTTCTTTGAATATTACTGACTTATTTTTCAGGTATTACTTGGACTTGTTCTTCGGGTTTTAATGACTTGTTCTTGAAGTATTACTGATTTTTTTCTTGGGATATTACTTAAACTTGTTATTGAGATTTCACTGACTTATTTTTCTGGTATTAGTGAGTTGTTATTGGGGTATTAACAGTGATTCAGAAATCGGCCTAGACGGCGCCTAGGCGTTAGACGGCCTCTTGCCGACCCGATTTCTGCAAAATCGACAATTCTAGGCATTTTTTGGTCTAGACTCCCTCTAGGCGGCCCTTAGGCGGTCCTAGACGGCCTAAATTTTGTATTTTTATATTTTTTTAAAATAAATTAAAAGAAAAAAACTAGGCGGCCCTATGCGCTAGACGGCCAAAAAGCGTCCGATTACCGATTTTCGACTTCTACAACCTTGGGTATTAATGAATTGTTCTTGGGTATTAGTGAGTTGCTCTTGGAATATTACTGATTTATTCTTGTAATATTAGTGAGTTGTTCTTGGAATATTATTGACACGAAGGAATCAAAATTCCCAAGTTCCATGTTCTACTTTTGTTCATCCTCGCAACAATTTTGTTCCCACTTCACGTAGGAAACCCAGAATATGTTCTCTCTTTTTGACTAGCAATTTATGTTTGCACACAAATGCACTTTTCTACAAATGTATAGGATCGTGTAGTGGTAAGCTGACCAAGTTATAAAATAATATCGAACCCTAAGGAAGCAATGAGACACTCTAATTCTAAGGTTTGTATGAGTTTTGGAATTAAATCTAAATAATGAAATTGCAAATTTTTGGGTTCCTAAACTAATGATTACTTAAAACAGAAATTGGAATGAATTAAGAATGCATAAATAAATACTTAAACTAAAACATGAAAATAAATTCATATTCTCTACTGCATAAATTGAATAAATTAAAAGTAAGACAAATTTTGTTCTCAATTCCTAATTCTAAACCTACGGACTCCAGTACTAATTAACACAGAAAATGAAAGCAGTTAAATACGAAGGATCAAGAACTTAATCTAACTGACAAGGAGTGATAACATGAATAATTAAGACAATAGTAATTGACAAAACTAACAATAATATAGAATTAACAATTTAAATAACTAACATGAATAAAACCTAATTGAAAACTGAAATTGAAAGAAAACCAAACTAATCAAATAAACTCAAGAAACCAAAGTGGATAATCACCTCAAATAAGAATAAATTGTTTCTGAAAGCTTTCCCTAATTCCTATGTAAAACCTTGTTTCCCCTCTAATGCGTAAAAAATCAGAAATCCCTACTGCCTAATTCCCTCAAGGCGTGCGTTTCCTTTAAGAATAATCCTCTGCCTCCTTTTATATCATGTGAGCAAATGGGCCAATGTAACAAAATTGGCCTTGACAACTAAAATATGAACCAGCCGAAACTTACCTTCATTCAATTTGAGAGAAGGTAACGGATTCAGCAATTGGGCGTAGCTGGGAGGTACAGGCTTTGATTCCAGGTTGTGCAATTGATTTGGGCGACGGGTGCCGGCAGATTGGTGCGACTGTGGTGTGGCTTCAATTGCGACGGCAGGGGAGCAGTCGTGGCTTGGAACAGAGGCGGCAAACTGGTGGCAGCGGTGGCGTCGCCGGTGTGCGACGGAGGTTGGAGGCTTCTTGCAGCGGCTGCGCTTCTGATTTCAGTCGGAGGCGGCTGTGCTCTTGGCGATTTCTGGTTGCAGAGGAGGTTGTCGCGGGGCGGAGACAGGGGACGGTTGGAAACAGAGTCGGCGACGGAGGCGACTTGAGTGGTGTCGCGGTGTTTGGGTCGCGATTCCGGCGAGGCAGAGTAGTGGCGAGGATTGAAGGAAATGTACAGTGGTGTTGCGAGGTGGTTATGGCGGATTGACGTCGATTCCGGACGGCGGCCGTGCGATTGTGTTGTGGCGGTTACAGCTGTTGAGTGTTCGATTGAAGACGGTTGTGTGAACGCCATTAATTCCGGCCGGCAGCAAGGACGCTTCCGGGGATTTGTATTGAATGGAACAGAAGTGGGAGTTATGGTTTGTTGAGCATCCTGTGCTGGTGAGTTGATTTGGAAACGGACAAGGCATGTGTGAGGCGTGTGACAGCTGTTTGGCATTTAGCAGTAGAAGGAATGATAGAGATTGTTGTTGTAAAATATCCTGAAACAAGCACGTCAAAATCTCCAGAAAAATCATTTGTATAATATATTTGCTCCATAAATGACCTTTTCTACCTCAATTGCGAAATAATATTATTTTTTCTCAATGAGACTCAATTAATCAAATTAAGGTTCTAAATGCATGCAAAATTTTCTTAAATTCATGTTAAAATAGACACAAATTAATGCAAATATGATCCTAACCACTTCTCCACTCGTAACGGCGTACAAAGCCAAAGAAATCAACTAGGGCCATAAATCAACCAAAATCCAAATGGCACTATCCCGCCACTTGAAAATCGTTGCTTGCCAAAACTTCGTCATATCCGATCAAAATGGAAATCATCACCCATTTTACTCGACTGAAAATCAAATACTGGTGCAATCAACCGCAAGTGTCGCCTCTATTTTGATTTGATTGCAAGCACCGTCGGTCCGCCAATTGGTGCACAGACACTAAGAAATACATTATCATCTATTCCCTCGGTCCTACATAAATTTGCACATTTTTCTCATTTGAACGTCCTATACAAATTTGTGCACTACTAGAAAATAAAATATTAATTTACGTGCACACTCACAAAATTATACATATAGTTACTCATGTGCCACTACTTTATTTATGAAACACAATTTTAATAAAAGATGTGTCATCCCATAGGGTGCAAATTCCTACGGGATGGAGTGAGTAATACATTTTTAAGAATTTTTTATACGTATCTTCCATTGAGCCAAATAAATTGTGCAATCAAAAATCCAACTCTACAAATACAACAAAACTAACTTGCTGAGAGGTGAATGGTGATGTCGAGGCGGTGACTTCCTTCAATAGTATGCCAAAATTAGATTTGAATCACTGCTCACAACGAATGTGATATTAAATAAAAGAGGAAGAAAGATCCAATTTAAAGTCCTCCTCATACGGGGAGAGATCCAAACAATGGTGATTACCTTGACCATCGAGAAGATCATATTAATCTATTAAGAGTTCATTTGGTTCGCAAGATAAAAGTATCTATCCACAAAAAATATGCATATTTTTTTATGAATAGATACTTTTATCTTACGAACCAAATGAGCTCTAAAGAGAAGAAATCAGGAAAGTAGCGAGCTTTGATGACACACTAACTTTAAATGGGTTTGAGGCAGTCAAAATTAAATTGAAATTAACTCTAAATTTTAAATGCATTAAGATGATTCCAAATGCATCCAAAAACCCTCCTATAATTTTAACCTATATAATATATTCTACGATCAATTAATCTTAAAAAGAGAGAGAATTGTATCCTCACTTGAGTGAGTGGCCTGGATTCGATTCCCTTTGTGAACGAATTAAGAGGGAGATATAAGGGTGAACTTGGAGATATTCTTGGGGTGTAAGGAGACTTGGTGAACTAACTTCTAACAACTAACATTTATCAATAAAAAAAAAATTCATTGTATAAGAATTAAGGATTATAAATTTTTTTGGGCAAAAGATAAGTCTCTCATGTTTTCGACCAGCAGTTAACTACATTAATAATAATATTAATTGTAATTGATATCTGTTAATCAAAATTTTTATTACTACAAAATTTTCATTTATACCAAAATTTCAATAAATACTTATACATGGACAAAGACATAATATTCAAGACACATTTAATATTTTAAAATTTTAACTAATCATTATATTACTCTCCAAATTATAACGTGTGCAATAGACCAATTATACAAACGACATATAATCCAAAATGACTATAAGATAGCGTGACAGTTATTTGAACTCCTAAATAATTACTCCCTCCCTCCTATAAGCACACGTTTTCATTTAAATGTCCCCATATAAATTTAAATACTATTAAAAAATCAATTTACGTTCACACTCACAAAATAATACACATATTGATCCATATACTATTATTTTATTTATAAAATATATTTTTTTTTTAAAATATATCATCATATTAGGTTAACAAAAAATTTAATGTATGAAAACATTAATTAATTTGAAACTCACCTTAACACAAAATTTTGAACCATATATATTTAGAAGCATTTCATTAATAAATTATAAATTAAAATAAGGGCAATCTTGATTAGTAGTGACGTTGAACTGTTCAACGAGGGAAACTTCCAATCCACTCGCACCTTGACCAATTGTCCTTATCCTTTATTACTCCAGTCTCATTCATTACAATAAATTTATTCGGTTGACTCATAAATTTCCAAGTCATCAAAGAAAAATAATAATTTAATTTATGCATCTTTTAATGGACATAGCTGTACACTCGTATATTATCCCAATGATTAAAAAAAAAATTGGGGTGGACTGGCAACAGTTGAAGCCTTTCATCAGTAATTATATATAAAACATAACGCAATTGCATTGCATTCACTACCTTTCCGTCTCCTCTTTAAGAGATATGAATTGTAAGATATCTTTCTTTCTGGCCCTGTCTTTCTTCTTTCGGGCAGCTGTGGCCCAAATTCAATGCCAAAACAATGGCAATTACACAAGGAACAGCACATACAGTGCCAACCTCAACACCACGCTCACCTCCTTGTATGCCAACGTTAATAACGAGGTTTTCTACAACGCGTCAGCTGGACAGGGTGCAGATAGAGCTAACGGCGTCGTTCTCTGCAGAGGCGACGCTCTGCCAGACGCATGTCGCGAGTGCGTGCAAACTTCTGCGGCTGAGCTTCAGAGGTCATGCCCCACACAGAAGCAGGCGGTTCGTTGGACAGAAACTTGCATGCTACGATACTCAAACGATACCATAATTGGAGCCGTGGAAACTAGGCCTGCATATTACTGGCGGAATCCAGATAACGCCACCAGTCCCGAGCAGTTCGAGAACGACACAAGAAAGCTGCTCGACGAACTCAGGTACCGGGCTGCCTCTGGTGGCTCTCTCAGGAAGGTGGCAGCTGGGAATCGCACCGGCCCTGATTTTCAAACGATTTTTGCGCTGCTTCAATGCACCCCTGATTTGTCTTCAGAGGGCTGCGCCAGATGCTTGTATGGTGCTTCCGGTGAAATAGCAAATTATTGTAAATGGAAGAAAGGGTGCAGAGTCCTCTGGCCCAGCTGCTATCTTCGATTTGAGGCATATCCGTTTTTCAATGCTACTAGGATCCGAGAGTTTGAGGCTGTGCCCGAGCCCGCACCAGCACCCGTGCCTGTAATAGATCGACAATCGCAGCCATCACAGGGTAATCATATTTTTCTTAATATGGATATGAAAAGTTCATTGTACTATTACCACTTCAATATTAATCCAAGTTGATAAATGATTGACAAAATGTTTGGTAAATTATTCTAACACATGAAATAAGTTTGGTTGTGAGTGTAATAAATTAGAATTTGCAATTGGTTGTCTTACATGGGTGTAATAAAATAGAAATTATTATACACTAAAATTTAAGTAGTAAGAGTAATATGAAATTTTTAGGTTCAGACTGGGAAAATAGAAAAAATTTCATAAACAGGGCCAAAAAAAAAAAAACCCCTCTCCAAAATTGACAATTTTATTCATTTTCACTTTTATTAATTAAGAAAAAAACAGTGGTTCATGTTCAATATCCTTCAATTTCTGCAGGGAAGGGTGGTGATAATAAATCTCAGATTATCATCATTGTTGTGGTTCTGATTGTTGTGTGCGTGATAGCGACTGTTTCCGCCATCATCTTGTTGAGAAGGAGAAAGAAACAAGCGCCATTCAAAGATCCAGAGAGTAAGTACTTGATCCTCATTTCTTGAAGCGCTTGACATGTTAATTTTAGTGTCTGACTTAAGCACGGGATATTCAAGTTGGATGTTTTGTTTTAATGTTGAAGATGTGGGAGAGATCAGCACTGCTGAATCTTTGCAATATGCTTTTAGTACAATTAAAGCTGCTACAAATGATTTCTCTGATGATAACAAGTTAGGCGAAGGTGGATTTGGGAGTGTTTACAAGGTACTTCTGTGGTGTATGTATGCAAAAACTTTACATTTATAACACATAACTAAAGCAAAAGGTATTTACTTTTTTTTTTTTATCTGATAATATTAGGGAAAACTTCCAAATGATAAAGAAATCGCAGTGAAAAGACTATCTAAAAATTCAGGACAGGGTGATCAGGAATTTAAGAATGAGGTGCTATTGTTGGCCAAGCTTCAGCACAGGAATTTGGTTAGGCTTATGGGGTTTGCTCTGGAAGGAAGGGAAAAGCTTCTTGTTTATGAATTTGTTGAGAATGCAAGCCTAGATCTCTTTTTATTTGGTAACATCTTATTAAATTCACTTGCGTAGAACACCCTAATGATTTGATATTTAATCTCGAATTTCATAATTATTTTGATTTGTAGGCCCGAACAACCATTCATATCTGGATTGGGAGAGACGTTACAAGATCATTGGTGGTATTGCCAGGGGAATTCTTTACTTGCACGAAGATTCTCGATTAAGAATCATTCATCGTGATCTGAAAGCTAGTAATATACTTTTAGATAGGGAGATGAATCCCAAAGTCGCAGACTTTGGTATGGCAAGATTATTTGAGCAAGATGAAACTCAAGGAAATACCAACAAAATTGTTGGAACATAGTAAGTATATTAAGCTACAAAACTATCCTTTTATTTTTATTCTTTGATTTTAAGTTATGGAGTGCTAATAAAGTTTTATATTTCAGTGGATATATGGCGCCTGAATACATAATGCATGGACAATTCTCTATTAAATCGGATGTTTTCAGCTTTGGAGTT
>JAPKLY010000017.1:2322531-2378440 GCA_026898435.1 Prunella vulgaris | reverse complement strand
AGATAGAGCTAACGGCGTCGTTCTCTGCAGGGGCGACGTTCTGCCAGACGCATGTCGCGAGTGCGTGCAAACTGCTGCGTCTGAGCTTCTGAGATCATGCCCCACCCAGAAACAGGCGGTTCTTTGGAAAGAAATTTGCATGCTAAGATACTCAGACGACTCCATAATTAATGGAGCCGTGCAAATTTTACCCGCATATTACTTGCCGATTACAGGGAACGCCACAAGTCCCGAGCAGTTCGAGAACGCTGTTCGACGAACTCAGGAACCGGGCTGCCTCAGGTGGCTCTCTCAGGAAGGTGGCAGCTGGGAATCGCACCGGCCCTGATTTTCAAACGATTTTTGCGCTGCTTCAGTGCACCCCTGATTTGTCTTCAGAGGACTGCGACAGATGCTTAATTGGTGCCACCACTGAAATAGCAATACATTGTAAATGGAAGAAAGGGTGCAGAGTCGTCGGGCCCAGCTGCAATCTTCGATTTGGTGTATATCCGTTTTTCAATGCTACTAGGATCCGGGAGGTTGAGGCTGTGCCCGAGCCCGCACCCGTGCCTGCGATAGATCGACCTTCACAGCCATCACAGGGTAATCATATTTTGATGGTGTTTGCAGTTGAAAATTTAAGATAAATTGTGACCATTTTAATTAATCAAGAAACAGACAGTTGTTCATGTTCAATATCCTTCTATTTCTGCAGGAAAGGGTGATGATGATAAAACTCGAGTTATCATCATTGTTGTGATTCTGATTGTTGTGTGCGTGATAGCAGCAGTTTCCGCCATCTTCTTATTGAGAAGGAGAAAGAAACAAGCGCCATTAACCGAGAGTAAGTACTTGATCCTCATTTTTTGAAGCACTTGACATGTTAATTTTAGTGTCTGACTTAAGCACGGGATATTCAAGCTGAATGTTTTGTTTTAATGTTGAAGTTGTGAACGCTGAATCTTTGCAATATGCTTTTAGTACAATTAAAGCTGCTACAAATGATTTCTCAGATGCTAACAAGTTGGGCAAAGGTGGATTTGGGACTGTATACAAGGTACTTTTGTGGTGTATGTATGTAAGTAAAAGCTTTATGCCTACAACACGTAACTAAAGCAAAAGTCATTTACTTTTTTTGATCTAATAATATTAGGGGAAACTTCCAAATGATAAAAAAATCGCAGTGAAAAGACTATCTAAAAATTCAGGGCAGGGTGATCAGGAATTTAAGAATGAGGTGCTATTGCTGGCCAAGCTTCAGCACAGGAATTTGGTTAGGCTCATGGGGTTTGCTCTGGAAGGAAGGGAAAAGCTTCTTGTATATGAATTTGTTGAGAATGCAAGCCTAGATCTCTTTTTATTTGGTAGCATCTTATTTTATTCACTTGCATAGAACACCCTAATGACTTGAGATTTAATCTCGACTTTCATAATGATTTTGATTTGTAGGCCCGACCAACCATTCATATCTGGATTGGGAGAGACGTTACAAGATCATTGGCGGTATTGCTAGAGGAATGCTCTACTTGCATGAAGATTCTCGATTAAGAATCGTTCATCGTGATCTAAAAGCGAGTAATATACTTTTAGATAGAGAGATGAATCCCAAAGTCGCAGACTTTGGTATGGCAAAATTATTTGAGCAAGATGAAACTCAAGGAAATACCAGCCGAATTGTTGGAACATAGTAAGCATATTAAGCTACAAACTTTCTAGGAATATGCAAGCTATCTTTTCTCTTTTTGAAATAATTTCAAAATAGTACATTTTTAAAGCACTATTTTTAAATTGGTACAAATATTTTGCATAATAGAGTAAACAATATAAGTTGAATAATAGAATATTTTTTTGCATATTGTACCAATTTGAAAATAGTGCTTTAAAATGTACCATTTCACAACTGATCCAATTTTTTCCCTTTAATCTTACTTCAATTCTTTGATTTTTAGTTATGGAATGCTAATAAAGTCTTATATTTCAGTGGATATATGGCACCTGCATACTTAATGCACGGACAATTCTCTACTAAGTCGGATGTTTTTAGCTTTGGAGTTCTGATGCTGGAAATCATCAGTGGGCGAAAAAATAGCAGTTATCAAAGTGGGGAGAATATGGAGGAACTCTTGGTTTACGTAAGCACAACATATATACATATGTTTTATATTATGTATTCTTTATATTTTGACAAATCTAATTGTATGACTCTTTTGTGATTGAAAAAAAATCAAATGTTACAGGCATGGAAGAACTGGCGTGATGGGACAATTGAAAATGTCTTGGATCTGTCGTTGATGTCTTGTTCAGGTTCGATGAGTGAGATTATGAGATGCATTCATATTGGCTTGCTATGTGTCCAAGAAAATGCAGCAGATAGGCCAAAGATGGCTTCTGTGGTTCTTATGCTCAGTAGTCTCTCAATGACACTGCATGTTCCTTCTGAGCCTGCATTTTATTTTCCCAGCCGCTATGGCTCGGATGCTTCAATCCTTCAGGAACACAACTCGAGAAATTCTGTCGTGCACAACCATTCATCCGATCGTTCGTCTCGGAATGAGGCTTCGATCTCCGACTTGTATCCCCGCTGATGCTATCTCTACTTCTGCCACTTGCTGGTTTAGTTTTGGTGTAAAAGTGACTTTTGTTTGCTAACATCTTTGACACTGAAAGTAAGTCCTACATTTTCAAAAGAAAATTATCAATGGTACATAGGACTATTATTAAGTTGGAGAAAGAAACTGATTGAAACTTGAACACGGGTGATCTCCGTGATTAATAAAGAGAGTGAAGCTGAGAAAGAAGGATCTCTTAAATAGTTTTAATTAAGGGTAAGTGTGATAACAATTCTTGTGAAAATAAAATATTTATTAACACCGAAATAATATACAAGTTATTTTCTTGAATTTATTGGGTTCATAAATTAATTAAGAAAAAAAATCAGTGGTTCATGTTCAATATCCTTCAATTTTTGCATGGAAGGGTGGTGATGATTGATTAGGGTCATATTTGCATAAATTTGTGCTCATTTTGAGATGATTTTTTAGAGATTTGCATGAATTTAAGATCTTAATTGCTATCTATTTTGTTGGTAATCCATTGAGTAGGAAAAGTGTCAATTGTTTTATTAAAATATTATTATTCATTAAATTAACTGAGTTAATTTGACTAATTAAATAATGAGTATAGTATTAAAAGGTCTGATCTTAATTTGAATTGGAAATTGGCAGGATACATTGGAATGAAACTCCTGGACCCACATCTGCAAACACGCCTCACTCATGCCTTAATCCTCCACATCCACTGCCGTAATTCTCCATAACCGACTGAAATACACGACAACAAGCTCACGTCTGACTCACAGCTGCCTTCAACCACTATCCCAGGACCACCACTCTGCACCCACACTACACAACAATTTCATCGTCTCCAGTGCTCAACGCCAAAGCAGCACCACACCAACCTGGAATTTCAGCGACACCTCAGCCTCAAATTACACCCTATTTCAGCGCAATCTCATTCACTCCACAACCATGCCATCTTCTCCACCGTCTAGTCGCTACACCAGAAACAACCAACACCTGAAACTCCACCACATCACCTACAAAACCTCTGATCACTGGTATCGCACACCTCAACCACGCCGTAATAGCGAATCCTTGTGGCCGCTCCTCACCGCGTCAAAGCCCGCTGCTAATCCCGCCTGAAAGCCGCTGTTCGTCGAATTGAAGGCCATCTCTGCCACAAATCGCCAACACCAGCCTGCTTTCGTCACAGCCGTGAGACCGAAACCTCCATAAATTGAAGATGCTCTGTCGCCGATTCCGAAATAACGCGACCTCTCTGCCTCGCTCGCATCTCTCGTCGCAAATTAAACCACCTGTTCCGCAACACACACGAACCGCCTATGTTAGTAATTGAATGAGTTGGGCCCAATTTCAACTTATTTTATTAAAGCCCATTTTTTTTAAGTAAGCCCATTTGCTGCTTGAGGAGATGCATATATATTCAGGGATACACGCAATTGAGATCAACCACGCTTTAGTAGGCAGTAGGTAGTTTTAGGGAATGAACAAATTCTGATTTTGCTGATTGTTTTTAATTCTTGTTTTGAGGACTTCCACGCACAGTAGAAATTAGGGGTTATTTCTCTACTCTATGTTGAATTTTATTTTGCTGTTAATTTCAGTTTTCAATTAGTTTTATACATATTCATGTTTCTATTATTCCTAGTATTATTTATCTCATATTTGATCAATTGATGTTATTTGCATGTTCCTGCTGTCTAGATTATTTTTTTTCACAACTCCTTCACATTCATGTGTTAATTAGCTAGTTATTGTTTCTTTCATATTTAATTGCTTTCAATTTCTGCTTTAAAAAGTCATTAGAGGCCTTAGATTTAGAATTAGGGATTGAGAACAAAGTTTGTTTTACTTTTGATTTATTCAATTTATGCAGTAGAGAATAGAGATTTATTTTCATGCAAGTTTTAGCTTAGGTTATTATTTACGCATTCTTAATTCATTCCAATTTCTGATTTAATAATCATTAGTTTAGGAACCCCAAAACTTGCAATTTCATTATTTAGATTTAATTTCAAACTCACACAAATCATAGGATTAAATTATTTTATTGCTTCCTTAGGGTTCGATATTAATTTATAACTTGGTCATCTTACCACTACACGATCCTATACACTTGTAGGAAAGTGCATTTGTGTACGAACACAAATCGCTAGTCAATGATAAATCTCAGATTATCAACATTGTTGTGGTTCTGATTGTTGTGTGCGTGATAGCGGTGGTTTCCGCCATCATCTTGTTGAGAAAGAGAAAGAAACAAGCGTCATTGAAAGATCCCGAGAGTAAGTATTTGATCCTCATTTCTTAAAGCGCTTGACATGTTAATTTTAGTGTCTGACTTAATAATTAATTCTGTCATTGATTAATTTAATGAAACATTGATTAATTTCATGGACAAAACATTTAATGTATGAAACATTGATTAATTTGAAACTCACCCTAACACAAAATTTTGAATATTTAGAAGTATTTCATTAATAAATTATAAATTAAAATTAAGGGGAATCTAGCTAGTGCCTAGTACTAGTGACGTTGAATTGTTCAACGAGGGAAACTTCCAATCCACCCTCACATTGACAAGTTGTCCTTAACCTTTTCTTATTCACAACAATAAATTTATTCTGTTGACTCATAAATTTCCAAGTCTATCCCAGAAAATAATAATTTAATTTATTCATCTTTTAATCCACATAGCCATTTTATGCTTTGCTTCACTCATATATTACCCAAATAAAAAAAGTTAGGTGTGGACTGGCAACAGTTCCAAATTAGATGAAGTATTTCATCAGTAATTATATATAAACACGACGCAGTTGCATTGCATTGCATTCACTACCTCTTTAAGAGCTATGAATTGTAAGATATATTTCTTTCTGGCCCTGTCTTTCTTCTTTCGGGCAGCTGTGGCCCAACTTCAATGCCAAAACATGAATGGCAATTACACAAGGAACAGCACATATAGTGCCAACCTCAACACCACGCTCACCTCTTTGTATGCCAACATTAATAACGAGCTAGGTTTCTACAACGTGTCAGCTGGACAGGGTGCAGATAGAGCTAACGGCGTCGTTCTCTGCAGGGGAGATGCTCTGCCAGACGCATGTCGCGAGTGCGTGCAAACTTCTGCGGCTGAGCTTCAGAGGTCATGCCCCACCCAGAAGCAGGCGGTTCGTTGGACAGAAACTTGCATGCTACGATACTCAAACGACACCATAATTGGAGCCGTGGAAACTAGTCCTGCAGGTTACTTTTGGAATAGAGGTAACGCCACCAGTCCCGAGCAGTTCGAGAACGACACGAGAACGCTGCTCGACGAACTCAGGAACCGGGCTGCCTCCGGTGGCTCTCTCAGGAAGGTGGCAGCTGGGAATCGCACCGGCCCTGATTTTCAAACGATTTTCGCCCTGCTTCAGTGCACCCCTGATTTGTCTTCAGAGAACTGCACCAGATGCTTATATGGTGCCATCAGTGAAACAGTACATTGTAAATGGACGCAAGATTGCACAGTCGTCGGGCTCAATTGCAATCTTCGATATGACGTTCATCCGTTTTTCAATGCTACTAGGATCCGAGAGTTTGAGGCTGTGCCCGCACCCGTGCCTGTGATAGATCGACCTTCACAGCCATCACAGGGTAATCATATTTTGATTCTGTTTGCAGTTGAAAATTTAACATAAATTGTGACCATTTTAATTCATTAAGAAAGAGACAGTGGTTCATGTTCGGTATCCTTCTATTTCTGCAGGAAAGGATGATGATGATAAAACTCGAGTTATCATCATTGTTGTGGTTCTGATTGTTGTGTGCGTAATAGCGGCTGTTTCCGCCATCTTCTTGTGGAGAAGGAGAAAGAAACAAACGCTATTAATCGAGAGTAAGTACTTGATCCACATTTCTTGAAGCGCTTGACATGTTAATTTTAGTGTCTGACGACTTAAGCACGGGATATTCAAGTTGAATGTTTTCTTTTAATGTTGAAGCTGAGGACGAGATCAGCACTGCCGAATCTTTGCAATATTCTTTTAGTACAATTAAAGTTGCTACGAATGATTTCTCTGATGATAACAAGTTGGGCGAAGGTGGATTTGGGACTGTTTACAAGGTATTTTTGTGGTGTATGTATGTAAAAGCTTTATGCTTACAACACATAACTAAAGCCAAAGGCATTTACTTTTTTTTTTTATCTGATAATATTAGGGGAAACTTTCAAATGATAAAGAAATCGCAGTGAAAAGACTGTCCAAAAATTCAAGGCAGGGTGATCGGGAATTTAAGAATGAGGTGCTATTACTGGCCAAGCTTCAGCACAAGAATTTGGTTAGGCTCATGGGGTTTGCTCTGGAAGGAACGGAGAAGCTTCTTGTATATGAATTTGTTGAGAATGCAAGCCTAGATCTCTTTTTATTTGGTAACATCTTATTATATTCACTTGCGTAGAACATCCAAATGATTTGAGATTTAATCTCGATTTCCATAATGATTTAATTTGTAGGCCCGACCAACCATTCATATCTGGATTGGGAGAGACGTTACAAGATCATTGGCGGTATTGCCAGAGGAATTCTCTACTTGCATGAAGATTCTCGATTAAAAATCATACATCGTGATCTGAAAGCTAGTAATATACTTTTAGATAGGAAGATGAATCCCAAAGTCGCAGACTTTGGTATGGCAAGATTATTTGAGCAGGATGAAACTCAAGGAAATACCAACCGAATTGTTGGAACATAGTAAATATATTAAGCTACAAACTTTCTAGGAATATGCAATATCTATCTTTTCTTTTCTTTTTTTTTTTCGTTAATCTTACTTTGATTCTTTGAGTTTAAGTTACGGCATGCTAATAAAGTCTTATTGCAGTGGATATATGGCGCCTGAATACTTAATGCACGGACAATTCTCTGTTAAGTCGGATGTTTTCAGCTTTGGAGTTCTGGTGCTGGAAATCATTAGTGGGCGAAAAAATAGCAATTATCAAAGTGGAGAGAATATGGAGGAACTCTTGGTTTATGTAAGCAATATATATGTTTTATACTCCTTCCGTCCAGTAGGAATTTGCATCCTACGGGATGACAAATTTGTTTTATAAATAAAGTAGTGGTATATGAGTAAATATGGGTATAGTTTTGTGTATGCACACAAATCAATGTTTCATTTTTAGTAGTGTGCAAATTTGTATAAGACGTTCAAAAGAGTAAAGTGTGCAAATTTCTGTGGGCGGGGTATTATTTATCCTTTAAATTTTGAGAAAACGAATTGTATGACTCTTTTGTGATTGAAAAAAAACAAATGTTACAGGCATGGAAAAACTGGCGTGATGGGACAATTGAAAACGTCTTGGATCCGTCATTGATGTCTTGTTTAGATTCGATGAGTGAGATGATGAGATGCATTCATATTGGCTTGCTATGTGTTCAAGAAAATGCAGCAAATAGGCCAACAATGGCTTCTGTGGTTCTTATGCTCAGTAGTCTCTCTATGACACTAGTTGTGCCTTCTGAGCCTGCATTTTATTTCCCCAGCCGCTATGGCTCGGATGCTTCGCGCCTTCAGGAACACAGCTCGAGAAATTCTGCCGTGCACAACCATTCATCGGATAATTCGTCTAAGAACGAGGCTTCGATCTCCGACTTGTATCCCCGCTGATGCTATCACTACTTCTGCCACTTGCTGGTTTAGTTTTGGAGTAAAAGTGACTTTTGTTTGCTAACATCTTTGAGATTGAAAGTGAGTTCTACATTTTCACAAGAAAATTATCAATGGTAGATGGGACAATTATCAAGTTGAAGAAAGAAACTGATAAAAACTTGGACACGGGTGATCTCGGTGATTAATAAAGAGAGTGAAGCTGAGAAATAATGATCTCTTATGTAGTTTTAGTTAGGGGGCAAGATGAAAGGTAGCGATCGCAATGAAAGTAATATAGCACATAAAGTTTAAAGTTTCTTTTAACGTTATTATATTTGTGAAAAAAGGTTCTTGTTTTGTTAATTTTTTTTTGTTAAAAGTTACTCACTTTTGCAAGCTTTCTTTATTTGAACGTTTTGTGTCAATTTATACACTGTTAAAAAAATCAATTTACATACATATTCACAAAACTATCACATATTTATTATACACTGCTAAAAAAAATTCTCATTTTATTATTATGCTTCGGCAGTAGCATAACAGAATGCAGCATTACAGGGTACTCCCCTAGTTTCTTACTAATTGGTTCTACACTTCGTTTTGTACAAGAATTAATATGTATACAGTTCAAAATTTAGAAAAAAAATTCAAAATAGTTCACAAAATTGATATTTGGAAGAAGTAGAAATGGCAGTAGTTGAATTGTAAGTAAATCAGCGTGGATACAACTCAGAGATTGCAGCCTCGTTTTTTCTTTTCTTCTTTTATACTCGGTATCTGGCTAAAGACCGACTAACTCGAAGGACTCATAACCCACTATCCACTAGCGGGGGAAATGAATGATCTGATAAACGATGAGCCTTGCCTAGAAGCTCTTGCACGGTTGTACGTGCAAGCATTTCTTGAATTGTAGTTGTGAAAGCGTGAAGCATATCTAAGCCATTGCCATTGTCACTGTCGGAATACCTCCTGCATTTACCCAACACTTAACAGACCAATATGAATGCAATATCTCACCACTGAAGCTGACCTCAACAATGGACATACCATCATTTCCAATTGTCCCATCACGCCAGCTTTTCCACGTCTGTAACAATCGATATTATCAATAATGTGCTTTTCCTTTCTTTTCAAAATTCAAGAAAATAGAACATGCATATTGCGCCAACACAATTCAACATCACCACCACATTCTCACCCCCACTTCATATGTTACTGTCAGCTGATGATTTCAAGAATCAGCACAACTCTAAAGCTGAAGGATAGGGAACTCTGTCCATACATTATGTGACAGAGGAATTACACTGAAATCAAACAAACAAATGTTGGCGATCAGCGAGGATACAAGTCAGAGATTGAAGCCTCATTTTGGGATGAATTGTTGTACTCAGCATCTCTTGATTTGTACTTCTGAGAATCCGAGCCACCCGAAAAACAAAATGCTGGCTGCGAAGGTACGGCCAGAGTCATAGAGACGCTACTGAGCATAAGAACCACAGAAGCCATTGTTGGCCTATCTTCTGCATTTTGCTGAACACATAGCAGACCAATGTGAATGCATCTCACCATCTCACTCATCGAACCTGAACTTGACCTCAACACCGGATCCACCACATTTCCAATTGTATCATCACACCAGTTTTTCCACGCCTATATTTAAAAAATGGATTTGCAAACATAATTACATTTTTTTTTTCAAAATTTAATAGAATTTATAGCATGCATATTGTTCTTACATAACTTAGCAGGACCTCCACATTCTCCTCACTTTGTACACTAGTATTTTTTCGTCCGCTAATGATTTCGAGGACCAACACGCCGAAGCTGAAGACGTCCGACTTAATAGAAAATTGTCCATGCATTAGGTACTCAGGCGGCATATATCCACTGAAATATAGATACAACGTAATTTTACTATTCCATAGCATCATTAATTGTAAAGAATCAAAATAAAACGATGCAGCTTCAAAGATAATATGCTTATCTCTAGCAAGTTTGACGTTTATTACTTACTATGTTCCTACAATTCGGCTGGTATTTCCTCGAGTTTCATCTTGCCCAAACAATCTTGCCATACCAAAGTCAGCAATTTTGGGATTCATCTCCCTATCTAAAAGTATATTACTCGCTTTCAAATCACGATGAATGATTCTCAAGCGAGAATCTTCATGCATGTACAAAATTCCCCTAGCAACACCGACTATGATCCTGTAACGTCTCTTCCAATCCAAATATAAATTGTTGATCGGGTCTACAAATCAAATCATTGTGCATGTCAAGATTATTCAATATGTAATCAAAGAAACTGAGAACAGATAATGCAGCCAGCGATCATTACCAAATATAAAGAGATCTAGGCTTGCATTCTCAACAAATTCATACACAAGAAGCTTCTCGACTCCTTGTAGAGCAAAACCCAAAAGTCTAACCAAATTCCTGTGTTGAAGCTTGGCCAATAACATCACCTCATTCTTGAATTCCAAATCGCCCTGTTGCGAATCTCTGGACAGTCTTTTAACCGCAATTTCTTGATCATTTTCAAGTTTCCCCTAATTTATCAAGCAACAAGTTTTATATTTACATCTGTTTTTAGTATAAATTAACACACAAATTTAATTGCATACCTTGTAAACAGTCCCAAATCCACCTTGGCCCAACTTGTTGTCATCAGAGAAGTCATTTGTTGCAGCTTTAATCGTACTAAAATCATATTGCAGAGATTCAGCTGCGTCAATCTGGTCTACACCATCAACAGACAAAGAAAATATTCAACTGAATTTGTACACAAAAAAGTGGGTGCCTGTTAAAAGAAATACTTACTGACAGGATGTTCTATTGGTTTATATTTCCTTTTCTTTTTCAACAAGACCAAAACGGCACCCGCTAGTATCAGGCACACAGCAACTGAAACCACCACAGCGATGACAATTCGAGTTTTATTATCTTTCCCATCCTTCCCTGCAAAATCAAAGGAAACCCAACATTCCCCAAATTTCTCCCATCCTTTTTTTATATTGTAACAGAATCAAAGTAGTTAGAGCATAGTGTATGTAGAACTAACTCTATACTTAAGTAAGTGGATTGTCCGGTCTTAAAAACCTACCTAAGACAACATTTACTATTGATGTGAATACCTTAATATTCCTTCTCATGTAACAGACTCATTAGGCTCGACACGTGGTTCCATAGATAAATTCACACATCGAATAAAGAAATGACTCTAATACCATGTATGAAGGTCTAACTCTACATTTAAAATCTAAATTGTAAGTAAGAGAATTGCCCAAAACTTTTAAGTTCACCTAAGACCACATTGACTATTGATGTTGGATACCTTAATACAAAGTTTACCTGGTGATGGCTGTAAAGGTTGATCTTCTGGTGATGGCTGTAAAGGTTGATCTGCCACTGCAGGTACCGGTGCTGGCGCGCGCTCAAATTCGCGAAGCCGACTATCGTTGTAAAAGGGAAACGTCTCGAAACGAAGATTGCAGCTGGGCCAGAGGATCTGGCACCCTCTACTCAGGTAGCATTCTTGTTTGATTTTTTCAGCAGCATCAGTTAAGCATTCAGTGCAATACTGTGGAGACAAATCCGGGCTGCACTGCACCACAGCATAAATATGCTGAAGAGCAGGTCCAATCACATCTCTGGCCGCCACCTTCCTGAGAGAACCACCTGACGCCGCCCGATCACGAAGATCATCCACCAGCTTTCTCGTGAAATTCATAAACAGCTCAGGGCTCACGGCCACCGTCGGATTCTTCCAGTAAAGATCAGGGAAATTCGCCACTCTTCCATATATGGAGTCGTCGGAGTATCGCAGCATGCACGAATCGGCCCAACGAATGGCCCGCTTCTGGTTCGGGCATGAGCTTAATAGATCGGTGGCACCGGCTTGTACGCAGTCGCGACAGGCGGTGAGGTTAGCGTCGGCTACGCAGAGCACGATTCCGTTGGCTCTGTCCACGCCCTGCCCAGCAGATGCGCTGTAGAAGCCATTGTTATCGATGTTGGCATACAGAGAGGAGAAGATGGTGTTGAGATTAGTACTGTAGGCGCTATTGCTCGTGTAATTGCCTCTGTTTTCGCATTTAACGACTTGGGCAAAGACTGACAAGTCTGCCTGCAGAATGAGGAAAGTGAAGCCCAGAAACAATAATGTTTCATAACTCATAACTGTTTATCTCTTGGAGAGAAGATGGGCAAGTTTCAGTTTGTTGCCACTTAGTTTTATAATACGTCTGAAGAATGAAGATACATTTCTACGCCAGCTTTTTAATAGCTTTCACAAGAAAGCTATGTCCAAATCTCTTTGCTTTGATATTTTCGTCGAAATTGTTTAACATAATTAATGCCTTTGATCAAAAATCAACAACCCTATCTAATAACGATTTTAAATGTAACTATACGCAAGTCACTACAAAAATTTGCGAATTAGCAATCCGGATTAACGGTCATCTTTAAATCGGCCACTAATCTTATGTATTAGCAGCACCATTGAAATTATTGACTAGTCAAAAATAAAAAAATAACTATCGATTTTTGAGACCACCTATAAATTGATTGCTAATATTAAAATTAAAAATCAATGTTTTAAGATTAAAGATCTTTCATGCGGTCTCTAATTCGTTTTAAGATTAACGACTGTAAGATTAGAGACCAGCTTTTCAAGTTAGTCTCTAATCTTAATATTAAAACAAAAAAAGGTTGATAGTCTTAAAAGTCGATCATTAATCTTAATGTTAGAGACCATCTTGACGGTCGCTAATAATCTCAATTATTATTACACTTAATATGCCAACCGAATAGTTAATGATTAGCGATCTTCGAATCAACATCTATTATAAACATTAAAGATCAATTTTAAAGTTGATTCTAGTCTTAGTATTAGAGACCGATTTGGCGCAACTTTAACCTTTAAAGTCGGACCGCCCAATCGACCTCTAATATTGTGAGGCGCATTTATGAATAAATTGATTGTTTTTATGAAAAATATGTCATATGTACTTTTCATAAATATTTTCTATATTCAAAACGGACATTATAATATCTCATAGTATCCTTTGATATATAACATTAAATCACATACAAATAAGTGAGCAATAGTAGTAAGTGGATCGAGATAGTGAAGGACGACATTCCTGATCGCGCAAGGGGGGACGACGACGATGAGGGTGGTAGAGGTAGAGGCAGTGAGGGGCGGCAGATTGAGCGGATTGGAGCGGTGAGGGTGCCATTTGTGATCGTCGATGGATGTAAGCAGTAAAGCAGATCGAGGTGGTGAGAAGAGACGGTGAGGCGTCTATGGTGGTGAACAGCGGTATCGTCTTTCTCTCCAATTAATTCAACGAGGTCGAGCTTGAAAAACTGTAATGGTGGCAATGCCTTTCTTCAATCGATGATAGCGGTGCATTTTTTCACAATGGTGGCTTCTCTTGGTGGACGACGGTTTGTGTACATTTTTTTCCGGCGATAGTGAACAATGATATCTATTTTTAATATGTAGCTTTTTCTTTTCAAATTTTGAATAGATAGCAATATAAATTTGAGATGTAAATTTGTAGATTTTTAATTTCGTACATATTGTTTAGATGTAAATTTACAACGATAGGTATAGATTTGCAGTCTTTTCTTTTTAAATTGAATATGTATTTTTGAGATGTATATTTGCACATCTATGCACTTATTTATTTGTGTTTGAATTGGTTACACTTGTTATTGTGCTTGTGCAATTAAAATTTTATTTCGCATGTGTGCAAATTGTGTTATATATACATATACTTTTATTTGTGTGCAAATTAATTAATATTAAAATATATAGGTTCATAAATTATAAAATAATAAAGTATACAAAATTAAAAATTATGAAATAATAAATTGTGCAAATAAAAAATACTCTCTCCGCCTCAAATCAATTTACACCCGTGAGAATGAACGTGATTTAAGAAAAATATATTTTTTAAGTAAAATTGTGGCATATGGGTAAATATTTGCATAACTTTGTGAGTGTGCACGCAAATCGTTATTTACTTTTTTAGTATGCAATTTGGTTTGGAAAAAAAAAATAGAAAGTGTGCAAATTAGTTTGGGATGAAAGGAGTATAAAATAATATATTGTACAAAATATTTTATATTTGTTTATCTCACCTGGCCACTTGGCTCCACACTTTAGCGAGAGAATCGGTTCAATTTTATTTGGGAACGAACTGAGGGAGAATGGGAGATATAAGGTGGCTTGGAGAATTTTTGGAGTTATTGAAGACTTGGTGAACTAACTTCTAACTACTAACAATTAATTTTGACCGACAAAAAAAAAAAAAGAACTTGGTGTGCAAAATATTTGTTGCATGTGCGCAAATTAATGAATTTGAACCTGATTGTAATAACTTACTCCATCTGTCCCACTATAAGTTGATCATGTTGCCACTTTCGTCCGTTCCACTATATGTTGCTCATTTGCTTTTTTACCTTCTTTGGAAACTACTATTCACTTCTTTATTATTATTTTCAATATTTTTTACACTATTTCCATTATTTTTTCATTTTTCTCCATCACATCACTTATATTTTTTCACTTTTTCCATCACATCACTTATACTTTTTCACTTTTATCTTAATTTGTGTGCCCAAAAGGTGCGAGCGACATATAGAGGGACGAGGGAGTATTAAATTTGTTGAATCTATTTAAAGTGCACTTTAGATTTTGGACCATACTGTAAGTTCTCTTAATTTTTAATAAAAAATTAATATTTTATAAAATGTAAATTTTTTTTTTTAAATGACTCAAAGTATATATTTCCAAAGATTGATAATTAAACCGCAAATCATAACTTAAAAGTTTATTTAGGACAAAAGTTTGTATGAACTCGAGTTCACAGTGAACTCGGGTTTATCAAACTGTTATGTGTATATACTATCACTGTTATGCATATATATTATCACTGTCAAAATATTAAGAGTATCTTAATAATAGTGATAGTATATATCAATTACAGTGATAATGATTATACATAACAGTGATACGAATTCATATGAACTCGAGTTCACAAGAGACCTACTCTTAATTTAGAAGTAAAGGAAAAAAAGACGAGATGAAACAGATTTGATGGTTTATAATGGGAATTTGGTGGCGACTATTACACCCTTAAAATTATAATCGATCTATCCTACAAAAATTTGCACACTTTCTTTATTTAAATGTCTCACATAAATTTATACATTATTAAAAAAAAATCAATTTGTATGTACACTCACAAAATTATGCACATATTTACTCATATATTTGTAATATTTGTATTTACACACAAAAAAATTTGTGAGTGTACATACAAATTGATTTTGGATTAGTCTTGTATACACCAGTTACACGGTGCAACTCAAGTTCATTTTTATAAAGTTAAACAGTTTATAACTGAAAAGTTAAACAGTTTATTACTGAAAAGTTAAACTATAAAAGATACACTTTTCAGTAATAAACTGTTTAACTCTTTAAAAATGAACTAGAGTTGCACCGTGTAACTGGTACACAGGAGACTTACTCATTGATTTTTTTTAATAATGTATAAATTGCAGTGTACATACAAATTTCTGTGAGTGTACATACAAATTTCTGTCACAAAAAAACCGTCGATAATTACTCATATATATATCATTATTTTATTTATAAAACACATATTTTTAAAAAAATATATATGTCATTTCGTAGGGTGTATATTTCAACACGACGGAGGGAGTATCTTGTCACAACACTTTATTTTAACTTAAAAATTGAACATATAGTATATCCAATTGGTTTAAAAGATAAATTTATCTGTCCGTCTGAAATATGTTTGATTTTAATGATAAAATTATTTAAGTGTAATAAATTTTCGATGGGTGTTAATTCTTAATAGTTGAGACCTTCGAATTTGTATTTCCTAATTAACATACAATTATAAATTCATTAATTCTGAATTTTTAATATTTCTTTTTAGAGAACAGAATATAACTTATGAGTATGATCAAACAGAAAAACGAAAATGGTCTATAAGTTAAAAAATAATATATCAATAAAACAATGGTGTAGGTAATATCAACGTTGAAAAATTGCGTCGACGAAGTCCATGAGACTGGATCGGATGCCGGCCAGGATCCCACTATTTTTTAAATACTTTTATACAAAAATGCTGATATATAAGTTCCAGATCAGATATTTTTTTAGAGAGCAATATATTTGCTCAAGTGGAACCCGCCAACATTTTTAAACCTCGGCTGATTGACCCCTTTTTCTTAAAAAATATGGTTTTCCCTTTTCTCATCCTAATTTAATTTGACTCATAATTTTTAAAATATTCACTTTTCTTATTGAACTTCTCACTTTACTTTAATTTATTTTTTAAAAGATGATCGATTATAATAATTTTTTAAAATAATTAATTATAATAAAAAAATTATAATTTAATATATGATATATCATTTTCATCTCACTATCGACCAAAACTGTAACCACAATAAAATGGGGGACCACCTAGAATTGCAATCCTAAATCGCGCTGCGGTCAGAATCAGAACCCTCACCCCACCACAAGGGGATCACCAAAAGAAAAAATAAATTGTTCATTTTACAAAACCTCGTGATTAGTGGAGCTCTAATCACTTTATCCTAGCCGACACACATAACCAAGTCATATTTTATCGAGGAATGATTCAACAGAATATGGGAATCAACTTCTCCCCCTCCCCCGGACAATTTTCTTTTTTGGATAATCAGTGATCGTCGAGAAAAGGTGTGATTTAATTGCTTTTTGTTAAACTCTCATGCATATGTAAATATAATGCTCCCAATTTTATTTCTCAAAGATGTATAGAATGAGTTTTACAATATCTTTAAATACTAATCAATATGAGAGTGTATGTGTTATGCACATGTATTGTAACTAACAAGCAGTTTGTTGTAACAACCTAGTTATAACTAACTAAATGAAAGTAACTAACCATTATCAAAGCACATATATATGGTTTATGTAACAGGATCTGCTGCATGAATACTGATGCATACAGGCCTTTAATTTGTCCCATGTGAATATAACATGCATGAGGTGTTTGCTGCATGTGTATATTGTCATGCATGTGTCTTGTTCATGCATGCATTAGGACGTACATCAACATACCCTGATTGAAATAGGATCATCCCGTAGAAATAACCAAGATGACTGCAAAGAGAACGAGAACGCTTGGTTCGTAAGATAAAAGTATCTATCCGCCAAAAACATGCATGTTGTTGGCGGATAGATACTTTTATCTTACGAACCAAACGAGCCCTTAAGAGATAAGGGTTTAGTGAAGACATCCACATGTTGATACTCAGTGGCAATGTATATGACATCAATAGTGTTATCCAAAAGCCTTCTCATGAAGATAATGAATGTCGATTTCTATATGTTTGGTGTGGGAGTGAAATGTTGGCCTGAAAAGTTACAACCCCTTGATTATCGCACTAGAGTATAGATGGAGTGTTGCGGAAGCTACAATTCTTTGAAGAGTGCCGAAATCCAAACTAAATCAATAGCAGTAATAGTAATTATCTGTATTCGAATTACATGCTGCTACGAGCAACGATTGATTTTTTTTTTTTTAGCGCCAATAAAGTATATATATATGTTAGATACAAGTATAATGCAATAGCCAGTGGTGCTCCGTACGTCGATCATCCACACAAGAAGCAAATTAAGTTTGCATCAGCAAAGGCATGCAATTGAAAATGTGAAATGTGTGTAAAATGTAAACCAGAATGAATTATACCTCTCAAGTATGTAGGACACGCTTACAAGCACCCCAAGAAAAAAGATTAGTCCTAGCAAGGAGTTCTTAAATAGACCACTACAAAAAAAAAAGCGCGTACTAGATCAACAGTGGTCTCAATACCAAGAAAATAGTTGACTAAACCAATATGCTTCAAAGAAATTAAACTGATGATAGAAGGCTGTCAGTCTATCAACTGAAGAACTGCACAACTGTCATCACCAGTAATCAAAATATCATCTACATAGACCAATAGTAGTAGTTTATTCCCATTATGCAACTTGTAAAATAAGCAATGATCCGAACTAAAGTGGACAAAACCAGCCTGAGTGAGAAATGTTTTTAAGGTATCATACCAAACTTTATAGTGCTAGTTTAAGACCATAAAAGGCCTTGTTAAGTTTGCAACATTATCTGGTTTGGAGGTATCCTGAAAGCCCCCAGGTTGAGAGAATTAAACCGATTAATTCCTTGACTCTACCATTTAAAAATGCATTGTTAATGTCCACTTGCCAACCATAATTAGTAACTGCCAAACTGAGCTTGATCCTGAGAGTGAGTGGTTTTACAAATGAAGAAAAAGTCGGACAGTAATCTGAAAAACTCCTAGCCGCTTTGTATCTATCAACTGACCCATCAATCTTGTACTTAATAAAGCATATTTTTTACTATAGATCTTTCGAACCAAACATACCCTTAGTAGTTAGAAATGGGAGTAATATCAAGAGCTGGAGGAACTAACTCTCATGTGTGATTATTGACCAAGACAGAATACTCGACATCCATAGTTTGTTTCCATTCAGGGGATTGAAGTGCTTGTTTTACAACGGGGACGTCTATGGCTTCATGTTGTGGATTCTACGATGGCGTCGGCACAGGCATGGACAGTGGATGTGATGGGTTTCCAGTTTTCGGCGGCTGAGGCTTCAAGTGGTGGTCGCCGGCAACGGCGGTGGCTGAGGTGAGCGGTGGCCATGATTAATTCTGGCGAGATGGTGGTTGAGGCTGACAATGTTAATTGCTTTTCTCACTTTCTCTCTTTTGGTCAAAGATAAATAAATGTGGGGCCCAGCTTGCTTTCCTTCAACTCAAACTTTCAACTCACGTGGATGATTTCATTATGGGCAACCTTCATTTAATATTTGGGCCAATTGCAGTTTATTTTCTTTTGTAAAAGCCCAAATATTAATGGCACGTTCCACTTTCTTTTTTATTATTTTTACGACTCATATTAATAATTTACTAATTTAAAATACACTTGTATGTTGTTTCTATAATTTTCATTTTTCCTAAAAAACAAAAAATCACCATCTTTCTCCATAACAAGTACAATTACTCAATTTAATATAAATAATACAAAAAATATAATTTCAAAGATTATACATTGTATATATGTGACGCATCATATCGAAAAAGTTCACTATAACAAAATAGCAGACACAAACAAAGTTTACAAAAAAACAAAAAATCAAGGTCGCATAAGACCAAAACAATATCCACACAAGTGACTAACAAAACCTAACTAGTAGATCAAAACAAGGTGCATATCTTCGTCTAGCCAAACATAATTTTAATGAAATTTCTTAAATCTTAAATACATGAAGTACTCGATATTTTCTTAATACACAAAGTACGCGATACTTTCTTAATAATTTAATTTTTTTTAAGTGAATGCTTATTTTATAAGTTTGTTTTTTTATTTGAGTTGTTTTAATTCTTGGAAATTTTGATATAATGCAATTTGGATATTCCATTTTGAAAAATGACACACATTAAATTTTATATTTTATAAAAATGTCGCTCAAGGGTTGCATAGAGGTCACAAAAGAATCGCAGAAGACGCACATGAATATTTTTATTAAAAAAAATACATATTGGGTGGCAAATTTCAAAATGCAACAATATCAAAGTGGCATTTTGCACATTTTCCTTGATTCTTTTGATTTTGGTACTATTTATGATTTATTTTAATATGAAACTTATAAGTTATAATTTTAAAATTTTACAATCGAATATTTATTTTATTTTTTAATGTAACATAGAGCACATGTAATAAGCAAAATATTATTTTAATGGTTGGACCACATTTAATAAGTCCAAACTTATAAAAAAAATATGGAATTAATTTATATTTTTTTTAATATTTATGAAAAAATAATGGTGTTCATAATTAATTTTAAAAATTATTGGTGTGATATTAGGGATGTGGGGACAGGAGCCAATTCCCATCCTCGTTTCTGCGATCGCGGGGAGTTCCGTTCCGTGAACTTCGCGGGGAATAAATCTTTACTCCCACATTTTTTTTAAATCATCGGTATTTAATAATCATAATAACAAATATAAATACAAAAATGAAAAATGTATTAATTTTTCAAAAAGTAGTTAAAATCTAAAATATAAATTTAAAATATGTTTAAAATACAAATTTAAAGTATTTTTAAAAATACAAGAATTATGTAATATATATAATTTATATATTATATGATTATGGCATCATATCGCAACAACTGCTTTAATTTATTATCGGTCTGATGAAACGAACTCGATAGTCAAGAGAAATTACAAGATTTAAAGAAAGAAGAAAATATGAGCTAAATTAATGAATTAATTGAAGAGTAGGTTGAACTGTTCAACGAGGGAAACTTCCGATTTGGAACAGCTTATCCTTGCACTCAGTCCTGTCTCATTCAATACAAATATAATTATATAAATTAGTTTGAACTCTTCAAATTCATGCAGCGAATACCGCATCGAGTCGCACGCGTCCCTATAAAACAATTTATTTGCCAATATTTATACACACTCGTTGTGCTGTATAATAAAATGTAATTTTGAAGATAATTTAAATATTTTATTAAAATATATTAGTTAATTTATTAAATCATTATAGTTGTCAATGCACTGTGTATATTTGATGGTATGGATAGTAAAATATTTGTATAAATTAATGTATCATTCCGATTTTCTTTCACTAATTAAAATTGTAAATTATTTATTCTATCAAATAATCACTTTTGATATATCCAACAGATTAGTCTCATAAGAGTGCCTCTGCTCACTTCTTCACGATGCCACATGCATTTATTCTGTCCAAATGCTTGTGTTTCGGAACATCATATGCTATGTTGCATAATAATCATTCAAGATTTATGTCATTACAATTCTGGACATACGCTGTCAGTTAAGCCAATGGTCTTGACTCTAACAAGCTTCTTTGATTGAATTTACATTTGAATAAGTTTTTTGTGCACCAATTATACAGTTCAAGTTATTTTTAAAAAATTACACTATTTATTATTAAAAAATTACACAAATTATTACTAAATAATTACACTATTAAAAATATATTTTTCAGTAATAACATGTGTAACTTTTCAATAATATTTTGTGTAACTTTTTAAAAATAAACTTGAATTGCACGGTGCAACTGGTGCATACAAGGCTAAACCTTTATATTTCTTGCGTACACCTAATTAAAAAAACCGCTTCTAGATGGACTAAAAGAGATTTTTTTTAAGAACATATAATATAAATTGATTAATATAATTGGATGAGATATATTCTTTCAATGTATAATAATAACTTTATTACAACAATTTTAATTAATTTAAAAAAAGTCCAACGTCCATTGACCAACTACCAATTTATTCTTTAAAATAACGTGCAGTATCAAATCATATCATGCTATTCCAACCATATATACATTCTTTACAAGAAGTTTAACAATTTTAAAGGCATATCTACAAAAGTTAGCCCCTACCTACTATTGAAAATTAATGCGGCGTGTGGACTTTTATCTTCAAACTTCAAAACATCAAGCAGCCAGCTTTCTTCATTTGTTCTAAACATCATCCACTACCCTTCCATCTTTTCCCAAAATTGCCATGAATTATAAGAGATCCCTATTTCTTGCCTTGAGCATCTTCATTAGTCACGCAGCCTTGCTAACCTCCGCCCAAATTCGATGCCAAAATAGCACATTCGGTGCAAATCTGAACGCCACGCTCTCCTCTCTGTACACAAACGTCGATAACAATGGTTTCTACAACGTGTCTTCCGGGCAGGGCACGGACAGAGCTAAAGCGATCGTGCTCTGCGGCGGCGACGCTCAACTCAGTGCATGTCGTGCGTGCATACAGAAAAATGCTGCCGAGATATTAAACTCGTCGTGCCCGATTGAGAAGCAGGCAACCCATATCGACGCTGACGGAGGCTGCATACTAAGATACTCCAACGACACCGTATATGGAGACGTGGTGGATACCCGGCCTTCGGTTTACCTGGGGAATATCGTAAACGCCTCGAGTCCCGAGCAGTTTGAGGATGACACGAGGACGCTGATGGATGATCTCACGAACAGGGCTGCCTCTGGTGGGTCCCTCAGAAAGGTGGCAGCTGGGAATCGAACTGGGCCTGATTTTCAGAGGATTTTTGCTATGGTTCAGTGCGCCCCCAATTTGTCTCCAGAGGACTGCAGTAGCTGCTTAATTGGTGCTATTGCGGAAATACCGCTGCATTGTGAAGGGAAGAGAGGGTGCAGAGTGCTCTGGCCCAGCTGCAATCTTCGTTTCGAGGCTTATCCTTTTTTCAACGTAACTAGGCTTCAAGAGTTAGAGCCGCGCGCACCCCCACCCGCGCCTGTGGCAGAACCGCCTTCACAGTCATCATCGGGTAATCATGTTCGCTCTTTTATGAATGATGCTTTGATTATGTTGCTGTTGGAAAAATTTAGAGTCCGTTTGGTTGAGGTAATGAAAGCGGAAAATAGAATGAATGGAATTAACGAGGATTTATTCTTATTATTCGTGTTTATAATTATTTATCATATACAAATGAGATCATAAAAAAAGTTTAAAGAAAAATATAGTGATTACCCTTTAATGATATTTATTATCATTTCCATCTTAAATTCGTACAAAAGAGTCTCCTTAGGAAAACTGTGCAATATTTGCATCAAAAAGTTAATCATGAAAGCAAGTACCAAGTTTTCTTGCATATTTGCAGGTAAGAATAATGGAAATAGCACTGGAATTGTTATTGCTGTTGTGGTCCCTTCTGTTGTGTGCCTTATACTAGTTGCTTGCGCTGTCATCTTGTTGAGAAAGAGAAAGAAGCAAAAACCAATGGAAGATCCTCAAGGTAAGTATTTGATTCATCTTTTTGAAACTTTATTGGTGCGTTGACTTGTATGCAAATTCAACATGGATGCTGTCTTCTACAGTTGAAGCTGTAGACGAGATTGGCGCACCTGAGTCTGTGCAATATTCTTTCAGTACAATCAAAGCTGCAACTAATGATTTTTCTGATGATAACAAGCTGGGCCAAGGTGGATTTGGGACTGTTTACAAGGTATGCATGTGTTTGTGCATGTATGTAAAAACTTTGTACTAAAAAAAATAGAGAATTAAAGGAAAAAATGTGTCTTTCTTGTGATCTGATATTATAGGGAATTCTTCCGAATGGTGAAGCAATTGCCGTGAAAAGATTGTCTAAAAATTCAGGGCAGGGTGATTTGGAGTTTAAGAATGAGGTGGTGTTGCTGGCCAAGCTTCAGCACAGGAATTTGGTGAGGCTCATGGGTTTTGCTCTACAAGAAATGGAAAAGATCCTCGTTTACGAATTCGTTGAGAATGCAAGCCTAGATTCCTTTATATTTGGTAATTTTTATTTATTTTATTCTAGTAAATACTTCATTTTGATTATGAGTAGGCAAGTAGCTACATCTTTTATTTTCAAACTGTGATTTTAGATTACTCTTGACACTCACAATAATTTATTTTTGTACGGAGACCCGATCAATCATACATGTTTGGACTGGGAGAGACGTTATAAGATCATAGCTGGTATTGCTAGGGGAATTTTGTACTTGCACGAAGATTCTAGATTGAGAATCATTCATCGTGATTTGAAAGCCAGTAATATACTTTTAGATAGGGAGATGAATCCCAAAATTGCTGACTTTGGCATGGCAAGATTATTTGGGCAAGATGAAACTCAAGGCAATACTAGTAGAATTGTTGGAACATAGTAAGTACTCCTATTAAACTTCTGATTGATTAGGAATAAACATATGATCACTGCTGTCTATTGTTGTATCACTTTATTTTGATTATTTGTATTTGAGTTGAGAAATACTAACAAAACTCTTATATTACAGTGGATATATGTCACCTGAATACTTAAGGCACGGGCAGTTTTCTATTAAGTCGGACGTGTTCAGCTTTGGAGTTCTGGTGCTGGAAATCATCAGCGGGCTAAAAAATAACAGTTATCGAAGAGGGGAGAGCGCGGAGGACCTCTTGAGTTATGTAAGCACAATGTTTAAGCTTTAAGTACTTTTTGTTCTTGATAGATTTTTTGAGAAAAATGAGAATTATATACTTATTTATTGTGATTGAAAAAAATAAAATGTCACAGACGTGGAAAAACTGGCGTGATGGGACAGTTGTAAATGTGGTGGATCCATTGTTGAGATCAAGTTCAGGTTGTATGAGTGAGATGATGAGATGCATTCATATTGGTCTGCTGTGTGTCCAAAAAAATGCAGGAGATAGACCTACAATGGCTTCTGTGGTTCTAATGCTGAGCAGCTCCTCTATGACTCTGAGTGTACCTTGTGAGCCAGCATTTTATTTTTCCAGTGGCTATGGCTCTGATGCTTCACAATCACGCCTACAAGACTCGAGAAATACCGAATACAGTCGTGCATCGAAGCAGCCGGATAAATCAAATGATTCATCCCAAAATGAGGCCTCAATCTCTGACTTGTATCCTCGCTGATCCTCAATAGTTTTTCGATTGGGTGTGTTTTGTTTAAAAGATAAAATTATATATCTGTAATATGCATATTTTGGGCGAATAGATAATTTTATCCTTTAAACCAAATAGGTTCACTGTAATATCTCTCTTTTTTTCTACCCATTCTTTGGCGACCTGTATTTTGTTAATTTTGTATTTTAAAACTATATGTGTATATATGTAATGGGCAGTTACTAAGAAGGACACTTTATGAGTTTTATTATAAAAAGGAATAAATGTGCAATTTTTATAATATTTGTATACTCATTCCGAGTGAGCTTTTGAATGTGCATTTTTTATAATTTTTACATACTGGTTTTTCTTTGCAATTTAAAAGAGAAATGCGTTTTTTTTTTTTGTATATATATCAACTTTTTGGTTTTTAAGTAATTAATTATAAACATGTAAAATATCATTTTATAGCTTGGGGATAATCTAAATTGTAACCAAACGAGTAGTAATTTTAAAATAATTTTTCATAAAAATACAGAAATTTTCAAAACAAAACAATACATCATGTTATAAAGAAGAGTAGGTATTATGTGAATAATACTCACGGTAATAATTTTGTGAACGATATATTTTATTTCACGCAGTAACACATATTTCGGTGTGTAGTGTTAGTTCATATATAGTGTAGTGTTAGTTCATATGCAGTGTGGTGTTAGTTCATATACAATATGATTTTAGTTCATTCACTATGACATAGTACTACGTGTGGTGTTAATTCATATATAGTGTGGTGCTAGTTTATGTACATTGTCGTGTTAGTTCATATACAGTATTTTTTGTTATTTATCTCTAAAATAATCAAATCTCAAAATATTTAGAATAAATTGTTGTTCACCATAAAATTTATTGTATATTATTCATATAATACTTTGCCTATAAAGAAATATGGTTTTTGCCATTTAACCTCCCAAACATGTGTGTCCGAAAAATGTTTCAAATTATTAATAGCTAGGAGGTTAATTAAATTTAAAAAATAAATATATTTATAAATTGATTCAAAATATTTATATAAAAATATAATTTTTTTTATATAATTTTCTTTTCACAAAACTAATTTATAATTAATATTAATTTTAGGGTAAGTTACATATAAGGTCATTTAAGAAGATAGTGTTATTACATAGAGGAATACCAAAAACCCCATGTTACAAGAAGGGTTAAAAAATGGAACTCATCCCATCAAATATCTGACAAAAACTACCGCCTACCTTGCCCTCTACACCCTGTCCCTACCGTACCTATTAAATGAAAATAAAAACCCCTCACCCATACTATTTCATATATTTTCAAATTTGAAAATAGACTCCCCCAACCCCAACCCCAACCCCGTTCTCTCTCTCTCTCACTCTCAACCTCCCCCTCCCTCTCTTATGCAGATCGGAGCAACCCCAACGGAGCAAGACTATGCAGATCGACCCCTCGTCCCACATCACCTCTAAATTGTCGGGCCGGAATTCTGCGAAACCTAGCCGTATCTCAAAGCCAGCCGCCGATTGATTTCTACCATGGAAGCCGCCGTAGCTCAGCCCTGGAAGCCGTCGAACTCCCTCTGTTTCGCCGTCGTAGCTCAGCCCATCCGAATCCCGTCAATTCGATTCCACCATTCGCTAAACTGAAGAAATCTGAGTCCGAAGCTTCGGTCATCCATAGCCGCTCACATCTGTTCCAGTCGTACAACCTTGAACCACAACAGAACCGCTCCATTCTTTGTTAAGTAAGTTGGGCCAGTTTTTATTTTAATTTTCTAGGCCCATTACTTAAAAAAATGAAAGGAGAATCTAGGAAATTTTTTTTGATTTTTTTGATTCTGTTATGATTTTTTTGGGATTGAGAATTTTTTTTATTATGTTATAATTTTCTAAGCCCAACCTTGAAGTTGTTATGATTTTTTTAATTTTGGGAATTTTTTTTAGGAAATTTATTTAATTTAATATGAAAAGTTCATTGAATTTGCAAAGTCATTGTAATTGAAGGTTCATTGAATATAGATTTGTAATCAGATTTATTTTTTTAGAATTTTGAGAATTTTATTGTATTATATGCATATTTTTATTTGTATTATATGCATTGTTTGTGATATGCAGAGTTATAATATTGATCTTCAGAATCGAAAGAAAATATATATTCAAAATTAAAAAATATATATTCAAAATCTGAATATATATGCAGAATAAAATTTGATATATGTAAAATTAACAATCTGAATATGTATATAAATTGTGATATATAACCTAAAAAATATATATTTAAATTTAAAATAAAAAAATTAATTTTAATTAAATTAATGCATATATAAAAATAACTTTTGAATATATAAAAATATAAATTTAAAATTAGAAAAAAAATTCTGAAAAATAGTATTAAATATTAAAAAAAAAGAACATAAATTCTAGAAAAAAAAAGAAAAATATAAATTTTGCAAAAATAATACTCCCTCCCGTCCCACTATAAGTTGTTCATGTTGTCATTTTCGTCCGTCCCACTATATGTTGCTCATTGTTTTTTTACCTTTTTTGAAACTACTATTCACTTCTTTATTATTATTTTCAATACTTTTTACACTATTTTCATTACTTTTTCACTTTTCTCCATCACATCACTTATACTTTTTCACTTTTTCCATCATATCACTTATACTTTTTTATTTTTACCTTAATTCGTGTGCCAAAAAATAACGAGTAACTTATAGCGAGACGGATAGAGTATTAAATATTTAAAAAATGAAAAATAATATATAATATTGAATTATGAAAATAATTAAAAAAAATAATAAACTGTTACTTAAAAACGTGTAAAATTTGAATTCAAATAATCAGAACAAAAAAACCAATTGAAATATTAATCAACTGAAAACTGAAAAAATTAATTTAATAAAATTTGAATTCAAAATTTTAAAAAAGAATAACAAAGGAAAATTTAAATTAAAAAAAAATCATCTTGTATTTATTGGGATAGGGAGACGTGAGGAGGAGAGAGAGGGTGAGGTGAGAAAAATGTGTGCATGTGATGACATCACTCCTACACATGAGTCCCATAAAATGATTATAAAAGTGATCTTCCTTTTTGTAAATAGAGTGTTATAAATGATCTCATTTTGTAATTATCTCTTAATTTTATTAACTATTTTATAATTTTTTCTTAATTAAATAGATTGGTGTGTGACATTGAGACAAGTCAATAAGTTTGACAAAAGTGTTGTGGATAGTCAAGTGTGGGGGATGGAAACGAAGGGATGATGAGATGAGATGAGATGAGACAGAAGAAGACTTTTCGCCGGTGCTTCCCTTGTCTTTACCCAGTCCCGTCCTCCCCATTCGTAATCGTAAAGGAGTAGTTTAATGGAATTTCTCAATCCACGACCCAGTCAACAAGGAACATGGTGCTAATACCTAAAAAAAAAGTGTGAAAATTACAAAATAGTTCATTAAATTTGATATTAATTATTAATTGTTTCAGTACAAAAAAAATATATGTTTCTATACAAAAAAAAAATTATACCTCATGCAAAAATTGTAAAATAATTTGTAAATATAGTTATTTTTTTGAACCAATATGTAAGTGATCCAAAAAAAAACATATTAGTTTAAAAGTGATCATATATATAAATTAATTTAATATATTTATACAAATATATAATTTTTTTACAGTCTTTTATTTACCAACTTATAATTAATATTATTTTTTAATTATTTTATAATTTTCCTAAAAATTTTACTTATTCTTTTAAGTCGTTCTTTAAAATTTTATATAATTAGAAATAAAAATATTTCTTAAAACTTTTTTATCTAACAGTCTAACTCATTACATTTTTTTTAAAAAAAAAATTATATGTTATAAAAGACTGCAAATTTTTTAAAAGATTAAGATAGTCTTAAAATAGGCTAATATTATTCACGAACTATATAATTTTTTTTTATAAACTCATAGATAGGGGTGGAAATAGTTCAGACTACCCGATAGGGTCTACGATCTGGCCTATTAAAAGTCTTGTTAGACTCGACCTATTTAATAAATATGTCAGGTTCAGATCTTTTTAAAAGACTTTTAAACCCAACAGACCGGCCTATTTAATTATATATATAATATAATATTTAAATATATAATTAAGATATTAATTTATAAGATATAATTTATTATTTTTATTATTAATTAATATATAAATGTTCTAATGGAAGATGATCAGTGACCACAGAAGGTGGTAAGTTGAAGAAAATATAAAGGAATATTTATTTTTCTTTTTGTGATTTTATTTTTCTTTATAAGTAGTTGAAAAAATTGGAAGGAATATTTATCATTTATATATTAATTTTTTGAAATATCTTATGATTTTGTTATTATTTTCTTAGTGAGTTATGTAGTCATTAACGATGTTATTTGTGATTTGATAAAATATTTAATATTATTATTGGTGTTATTGAGATATTTGTTAATTTTAAAGGTGTAGTTTTGAAATTTTCATAATGAATAAAATGTTATGAAATTTTTTTATTAGGTAGGCCTTTGAAACGCTTTCAGACCTACCCTATTTGCTGAAAAGGCTCAGATCGAGCCTATTAAATTTTTTTTTGTAGATAACAGGTCAGACTTATGTCCATCAATTGTAAATCAGACTCAGGCTTTTTTGTGAGAGACCTAGCCTATTTCCACTCCTACTCTTAGATACACAAATTGCGAGTGGAGAGTGTTTTGCTGGAAAAACAACAAGCATTTTTTTGTCAGAAATTGAAAAAATTAAAGACTATTATTGAATGAGAAAATTTTAAAATGGTTCATAAAATTAATATTATAAATTAGTTTCGTGAAGAAAAATATATATATATTTTTGTGTGACAAAGATTATTTTATAAAAATATTATGAATTAATTTGTAAATAATAATCATTGCAGAATTGCCAATAATGAATCTAAGGGTATGTTTGTTTTGGGACTACCACGGATGGACGTAGGACTTTGCGATCATGTCTCTACACGAGTTTGGGATGTAACATCCGGATTTCATATCCCAAACTCAATCCACACCTAAAAATACCTATTAAACCTATTATTACTCTTTCTAACACAACACTCATAAAATATCTATTATACCTATTATTATACCTATAAAATCAATCATTATCACACTTTGATTTGACATAAAATAATATCCTACCCTACTAAAATTCCAAAACAAACACACACTTTTACTATTCATCAAGATTTTCACATCTCAAAATTTCAAAATCATGACTTCTTATGACCCCCTTAATCCCAAAATAAACGTACCCTAAAAGAGTATGAATAATCTTCCTCCCAAAGAATAATGGAAGATCATTTATTGGACCAAGATCGGGCCTGCTACGGCGCCTGCAGCAGTTGACCTCCTGATCTATCACCACGCTCTCATATCTTCCTCCCACTGAATTTTCATCATATACTTTTCTGAGGCAGCCAAAATTAAATTTGATTCGCATATCTGATCAACACTTTGAAAAGATTTTATCAAGTCATCAATGTCTTCTTTTGAGATCAAGTGTTTAATTTGGTGGAATCTTTCATTGACATTTTATTCTACCAGTTTGATTGAATAGTTATTAGAGACAACTTGAGAAATTTGTTTTTCCAGGACTTAATTTAAGAAAAAAATAATTTTCCTTGACTGGTCGAAATTGTAAGCACCTGATTAATAGATTTTAAATCAGTTCAATTACCTGTCCCTATGCTCATCCTACTTCAATTTTTTTGCAGCAACATCACACTATTGTCATATATAGAATACAATACTTGTCAAAAATTAGGGAAGATATATGCTAACAAAATGTTGCATCCAATCATTATACTTCTGTTAAACCAGCTGCATATAAAATACTGTAAACTACATTTTCATATAATTAAAAAAATGTTTAAATGGAAAATAGTGAATAGTGAAAATGAACGAAGTCGACCATACAAAACTGAACTGTTTCAGTAAATATTAATGGTGGTATCTTGAAGGACAAAAAAAGAATTGATAAGGCGTATTAGGAATCGTGTATTAATGGTTCAGCTTGATTAGATTTACTAAGATCGATCCGTTAAAATTTTATAATGCTATTTTTTATTCTTTAATGTTGTAGTGAGAATACTAATCTATTTAAATATTATTAAATGTGTGGAGTTTGATAGTGACAGCCCTTAATTTTTTTTAAATGTAATAAATTATAAAAAAAATTCTACGATTAGATATATAGCACATCATTTTGTCTCGCTATAATTCAAAATACAATTATCATAAATAGAAAATCACTTGAAACTATAATTCATAACCACAACCTTTATAATAGATAAACCACCACCTCCATTGCCCCTTAAATTTTGAAATATTAGATATCACAATTTTAAATATATGATACTTTTTCAAACTTTTTAAATTATTTTGAGAGTCTTTGATTCTATCTTGAGTTCAGAATTTTTGTCTTGATTTTTTTTTTTCGTGTTGTCTTGTGAAATTTAATTTTGAAGGTCAACTTTTCACGAAGTAAACTTCAAAATTTAAATCAAAGGAGTGAGACTTGATTGTGCTGTGAGGTGGTGGCTCGTTAAGTGGAAAAATAAGATAGAATGAATATAAATTTTATTCCCGCTTTTGCATGAACTTGTAAAGTTCTATCAAGACAACATAGTGATATACAATTTATCTTGTTCGTAGAAAAATCTATGAATTAACTCATTATTTTGTTAGTGTTAAATCACTAAGCCTTTATTATTGGGTTGAGCCTCCCATTATCATGATTAATTTTCTTGATAACTTTTGTTTCTAAATTATATATATATATATAAACTTTTTTTTGTAGTATTTTTTTAAGATGTAATATCACATTTCTTAGTATGAATTATATATTTAAAAAAAAAATTATGAGAGACAGTCTCATGACATGAGTCTATTAAAGAAATGAGTGCTAGAATTATTATAAATGTGACAATTTTTTCAGAAAATTAATAGTCACTTTTAACAAAAATATTTAAAAAATTTGTTGATAGATTTATTGTAAAATGTGATAATATTTCTAAGAAAGTGATGGTCACTTTTAACAAAAATTCTATCTCTTTTTTTTTTTAATTCACTTCTTTAAAATGATAATTTTTTAATTAATAAGTGACACATTTTATAGTGGTGTCATGTCATGAGACGATCTCACACAAGATTTATTCTAAATATTACTAACCTCTTCTCAGAAAAATTTGTACACTTTCATTACTTGAACGTCCCACACCAATTTTCATATTACAAAAAAATATATACATTTGTGTATGTACTCATAAAATTTTATATATCTTTATTTATACTCTACTATTTTATTAACAAATATTTCTTTTTTTAAAAAGTTATATATATTAATTTATATTCTACTACTTTATAAAAAATAAAAATAAAAACTTTTTAAAAGAAGTATATAAAATCTGAAGGGTTCAAAGTGTATCTCGCTCAAGTACAATTGTCCAACAATCTTGTAGTTGTATGGTTCCATACAATGATACAAACCCAATAAATATTTATTGGCAAATGTGTAGTAAATTAATAATAATTGACCAATTGTCTTTACCTGCTGTGGTCTATTTCATTTTCCACACACAAATCACTATCAAGTATCAAATCACACCTCAAATTTCCTCGTTATTTAAATTCTAAAGTCCCACCAAATTAAATTAATTTCAGTGCGTCACCAGTTAGTTGCTTTAGATATCTGCTTAGCCTTTTTTATATATATTAATATTAGTACTTCCTTCTTTAAGAGGTGCGCTTCATAAAATAAAGATTTACAGGACTATTTTTTTATTCAATTGAAATTACAGGACTAATTTGGATAAAATCTCGAATACAAAGCACCGATTAAATCTAAGGGGTGCTAAGTAGGACATATAAGATCATATTATAGATTTTTATCTTAACCCAATGTTGTTTGGTAGGCATTACAAATTTAGTATAGATTTGTTTTTTTTATATGTGTGACCCGGTACAAATTCATTATTACGCGAATTTCACTATTCCCTTCACAAATTATTCGCTCATTTCAGTTATATAGACACAAATAGGCTTCTATAGTTTCCCAATTTATGTCTTACTTTCAATTCGAATAGCAGAATATGACAGTGGTGATTGCAGTTTTCAATTGCGAGTGCTTGGGATAGTGGTCGATAGGTGGCGATGACTTCAAGCTGTGGTGGCCAGATTTCTTCCCCATTGGCGTCAATGTCCATGGTGGCTCTTCTCCGGCTATTTGAATAGCGGACGAGCGTGGTGGTCGATGGAGCTTCAAATTTTGTTATAGTATAAATGATATAATTAAAAAATAAAAGGTAATAGAGAAATAATAAAAAATAAATAGTATTTTCAAAAAACCCAAAAAAAAAAAACAAAAACAAAATTGTAAAAAAATAAACCAAAATTATAAATAAAAAAAGTTATGAAAGGAAAGGGATAGAGGAATTACATCCTACCAACCATCACCTAAGTTAGGCCAGACCCTCTAACGAGAGTGGGGATAGAATTTTCAAATAGAGGGCAGTACACTGGTTTCTTGTTCCCCAGTTGAAGGGAGCAGTGCAAGTAAAATTGTTGCTCTTCGCTGCTCCATCTTGTCAAATTTTCTCTCTTAAAAACAGTCAATAGACCTACACTTCAACTTATTATGGATATATGCGGAAGCAGGAATTCCAGTCTGGTTCTAATCATTTTGATTTTGATAAACCTTTTAACCTTGATCGTAGCCCAGCAGCAAGACGATCCGTTTTCATGTACAAGCAACGGAAATTACAGCAGCAACAGCACATACGGCACCAATCTCAACACCCTGCTCGATTCTCTCTCCATCAACATCACCGACAACGGCTACTACAGCTCATCGGTGGGGCTGAACCCCGACAGGGCTAACGCCCTTGCCCTCTGCAGAGCCGATCAAACCCTTGAACAGTGTCGCAGTTGCGTCCAATCGGCGGCGCGCAATCTACTCCGGTTGTGCCGGAATCAGAGGCAGGGGGCTATTTGGGTGGAGTACTGTATGGTGCGATACTCAAACGACCCGATTCTCAGAACTCAGACCAGTGATTCTGGATCCATCCTGCGCAATACTTTTAACGTTTCGGATGGCAATGAATTTCGGGATGATAGGGCAAAATTGCTTGAAGATCTCCGGATCCTCGCGGCGAACGGCAGTTCTGCGCTCAAGGCAGGAGCGGGCAGTAGGAATACGTCTGATTCCGAGTCCAACACGATTTATGCACTGGTGCAGTGTACGCCCGAATTATCACCGGAAGAATGCAGGAGTTGTTTGATTGAGTCCGCCCAACCTATCCGAAGCTGCTGTGATGTTTCGAGAGGGGTGAGATTGCTTAATCGCAACTGCAATACCCGGTATGAGCTCAATAGCTTTTACAACGAAACTAGGTTGAGGCAACTCCGGCTACTGCTGCCACCACCGTCGCCACCACCACCACCAGGTAAGATTAATCTGCTCTCTTCTCCCCTGTTGTAGTTTTCAACTCTGATTTTGGGGAGCAAATTACAATCAAGAGTCCGAGATGAACAGTTTGCTTCGATATGATATGATTTTTTCTTCTGAGGGATGTATATTAGGGATGTTCTGACTTCTGTTTTAACTTATCGAAACCATTCTTGTTGAGTTGTTTTAAAAGTAGATTATAAATTCTCTAGAAATAATTTTATTTATTGTGGAAATCAGAGTAATGATTTTTAAATCCAAACAAACAACCATAATCCATATTAATTATTCCAAAACCTTCCATCTAAACTCGAATAAGAAAATTTCAAGCAGCTGAAGTGGAAATCTAAACATCAAACCGACCTATCCTAAGAAAGTTTGTTTTCACCTACTCTTTCTCTTCTCTTGCTTTAGGCATTTTTACAAAGTGGGACACCATTCGTTATTGTGAAAGACAAATAACGTTGATTAGAATAAACTATTAAGCATTCGCCTAATGCCTAAAAAGATGAGTAACTAAAAATTCAAGACCTTTTTTTTTTACCGATCTAAGGCTCAATTCATATAAAATTATACTCCCTCAGTCCCAAGATAAATTTCACACTTTCCTTTTATGGACGTCCCAACTCTTTTTTCACACCCCAAAAAAGGAAACAAAACACACTCACAAAAGTCAATAAAGTAAACTTTTTACTCTCTCCGTATTTCTATAAGTTGCTCGTTGCTTTTGGGCACACGAATTAAGGTAAAAGTGAAAAAGTACAAGTGATGTGATGGAAAAAGTGAAAAAGTATAAGTGATGTGATAGAAAAAGTGAAAAAGTACGAGTGATGTGATGGAGAAAAGTGAAAAAGTAATGAAAATAATATAAAAAGTATTGAAAATAATAATAAAGAAGTGAATAGTAATTTCCAAAAAAGGTAAAAAAGCAATAAGCAACTTATAGAAAGACGGACGAAAATGGCAACATGAGCAACTTATAGAAAGACGGAGGGAGTATATTTTATTATTTAACTTCACACTCGCATACTTTACTTTTTCTTAATATGCGTGAAACTCCCCCTACGAAGAAAATATTGGGACGGAGTATGAATTATCGGTTTCAGGCTTGAGATTTTAACACTGTATTTAACAGAAGCTAAGGAAGTAATTAATTGCCACGTAATATTTCCACGTGTAATCCACTACAATTAAAATTAGTTAAATATTAAGGAGTTAAATGATGGGTTATTGTTCGCGATCTAGGAATTTCTGGGATTTGAGTTCTAAAACTTGCAGAAATCTTTTATATCATTGAAGAAGATGATGGTGAAGTAGTTATGTTTCTGGGTTGTAAACGATTTTTTTTATTTATTATGATTTTTGGGATGTTAGATTGTTTCCGATTAGCTATGGTTTCAAGGGAATTAGGATTTATGTTTAGGGCAACTTACGTATTGATTTAAAAAAATTACTATATTTATAAATTGGTTTAAAAAATTTGAACGGTAATATCTTTTTTTTTTTTTTTTGTACGGGAGTGTTTTTTTTATACGGGACTCATATGTAATTTTTGTCAATTTATTGAACCATTTTGTATTTTTCCCTTATTTTTAACTTTCAAATATGATTGATGAAAATTTACAGAGTGGTGGGACGTGAGTGTTTGGGGAAGATGATGGGAGTATTTTGGAGGGTTGCTTTTTATTATTTTCAATGAAGTTGAACTTCTATTTAGTTTTAACTTATTTTAATTGTAACGGATGACACTGTGAAATATTATATGGCAATTAATAGTTTAGTTAGCTTCCATTATAACATTTTTTTAATTGTGTTATAGTTTCTAAGTTTTAAATCGATAGTTTATATGAGTCACGCACGCCTTAGATCTATAGAAACTATCTTTTAAACCTTGTATCAATAATTGACTCATCTTTCATACCCTAAACCGGAAGAACTCCGTTTATAAAAAAAAAAATTACATATTAGTTATGGATCACTTAAGTGTCAAGACTTTGACTAAAAAGTAAATAAAGAGTCCTGGAGGCTGGAGCAACAGAAAGCCTAGGTAGTGAAACCAAAGGTTTTACAATCCTAATTTGAATCGATCAGTTTTTTTAACTAATATGAGTCTATGAAAGTTTCATGGATATACAAAAATATTTTTGAAGTTTTGGAACTGGCATGTAAATAAACTAGTATTCTTCACTAAGACTCTGAGGGAAATCATGTCTTGGAAGAACTTTTTCATCCAAATAAGTCCCCTAAATCCAATTTCGGCATGTCTACAAATGATATATAGATGTTCTGTCAAGACAATGGCATTCTCTGATAGATGATTCAGTAAATTTGCGAATTTGATTAAAAGTCGCACAGGTTCACTCAAATCACACTACACGCGTATGCACATACATAGATCATTTAACTTGTGAGAATTACTTGGGAATTTGCAGGAAAGAAAGATGATAATAATACAGCCAAAGTTGTTATCATCATTGTTGTCCCGGTCGGACTGTGTCTAATATTTGCTGCTTGTGCTATCATCTACATGAGAAGAAGAATGAAGCAGAGATCATATGGAATCACTGAGGGTAATTTTTTTATTTTTTTCCAAATTAGCTGAGATATAGACTGTTACTGTAGAGTACACTTCACCATGTTAATATTGTGGAACTGACCTTCAATTATTTATTTCTTCTTCCTGGAGAAGTAGCTACAGTTGATATTAGCAGTGTTGTGGGATTACAATATGATTTTAGCAGAGTTAGAGCTGCAACTGGTGATTTTGATGATGCTAACAAGCTGGGCCAAGGTGGATTTGGGGCTGTTTATAAGGTAGTTAGATGTTGTACTCTAATGTATCAGAACATGCACAGTTCTCAGTGAAGTTAATTTGTTTCTACTCTGTTTTAAATGTAGGGAAAGCTTCAAACTGGCGAAGAAATAGCTGTGAAGAGGTTATCGAAGGATTCAGGGCAAGGAAATGAGGAATTCAAGAACGAGGTGTTGTTAGTGGCCAAACTTCAACACAGGAATCTTGTTAGGCTCTTAGGTTTCTCCATGGAAGGAACAGAGAGGGTGCTAGTTTATGAATTCGTTCAGAATGCAAGCCTCGACAAGTTCATATTTGGTATATTTTGATTTTAGTCCAATTGAAAATCAGCTCTTGTGCAAATTAGTTGCTTATTTTAGTGTGTATTTGTCTTAACCAAGCAGATCCAATAAAACGCTCAAGCTTGGATTGGGATAAACGATTCAAGATTATAGGGGGCATTGCAAGGGGACTTGTGTACTTGCACGAAGATTCTCGACTCAAGATCATTCATCGTGATATGAAAGCTAGTAATGTGCTCTTAGATGGAGATATGAATCCTAAAATTGCAGATTTTGGGATGGCAAGATTGTTTGGTCAAGATGAAACTCAAGGAAATACAAGCAGGATTGTTGGAACCTAGTAAGTTGGATTATATATGGATATTAATATAACAAAAAGTATATGAGCTGTTGGATTATATATGGATTGAGTATTTATATATTACATGTATGTGCAGTGGATATATGTCACCTGAATACGCAATGCGTGGGATGTTCTCAGATAAGTCTGACGTTTTTAGCTTCGGAGTGTTGGTCCTGGAAATCGTTAGTGGTCAGAGAAACAATTATATCCAAAATGGGGAAGTTGTGGAAGACCTCTTGACTCTTGTAAGTTTTGGTTTACCAAACCTTTGCTTAGCCATTTGATCTAGATACTATTAATGATCTACTCAGGAGGCATTTGGTTCAAAATTTAGAATAATAATGAGAATAAAAATGAGTAAAAGATATACCTTTATCATACTTTATAACCGCCATTCTCACTATAATTCACTACTTAAAATTTTTGAATCAAGCGCTCCCTCAGTTAAGTGTAACTAATGATATGCTCGGGTACATTGTTAGACTTGGAAAAATTGGCAAGACGGAACACCCGAAAATATGATAGATCCAGTAGTGTTGAAAGATGGCAGGGGTTCTGTGCGTGAGATGGTGAGATGCATTCACATGGGGTTGTTGTGTGTTCAAGAAAATCCTGCAAACAGGCCAACAATGGCTAATGTTGTATTGATGCTCAGTAGTTCCACCATGACGATGTCAGTCCCTTTAGAGCCGGCATTTTATGCAGCTAGTCGCTTCGGTCCAGATATGAAGGATTCCGGCTCCAGCAAAGCATCAAACGGAAATGCAGCAGGTATATCCGAAGCTTCATCTCGAAATGATGTTTCAGTCACTGAGTTGTATCCTCGTTAGTTTTCCAGAACTTGCTGTCCGTCCAATTGTGGTACGTAGTGTTTATTACTTGTATACATAGTGTGTTAATAAATATGAATATAAAGCTGTAAGGACAGTGAGAGACTATGCTTTGCTTGTTTGTATTTAAATCTTGACAATTTTTTTTTATGTGTTGTATGAGAGGGTTCTAAATTAATTGCATTCTACACACTTCTGAGTAACGTATAAATACATGTCACTTCTTATCCCTTTTTCTTTCTTGTTAATTGACAAAGTAAGACGGCCTCATGGTAATCTTTTACTCCCTATCAGACGATCTTAATATGCATACAGTTATTACTTACAGATTTATGTAATAATATTGTGTACTTGGTAATAAATTTATCATGTACTGTCGTGTTTAATTATTATATTTTTAACACGTCAAATTTAGATTTAACCCATTAAAGTTGAGGTATTGTGTTTTTTTTTTTTTGGTTGATGGAAACGCTTATCTATTTCTTTACACTACTCTGGCATCTAATTCGTTTTTTAGTCAATTTTCCTCATTAAATTCCATAAATTTTCAAGTTAAATTAATGAGTTATTTGCTTGGAATTGGAAAAAAGCATAGTTTCCAACCCATGGTTTTTTTTTTTTTTCTGTTTGAGGCTTTTTAGTCTCTTATTTCGATAAATATTAATTGTTAATAGTTAGTTCACCATATTTTCAAATATTTTAAGAATTAAAAAAAAAAAACCAAATAAATGTTGAGTTATTTTTTGGTGCACACAAAATCAATTTCAATTTCAATCTTCTCGTCCAGGTAAGTGAAGGTTAATACGCGCCGTGGGACATGACGAAATCGTCCTAAGAATGGCGTAGCAGTGACAGAGTTTCAATCTTCAATTTCCGGTGCTATTGCTCAATCGATAGCAGCCTCAATTAATTGAGAGCGTGTGGTGGCTTTTATTCGAATTCCGACGTACTCTTGAGCAGAAGTGGCGGAGGCAGAGGTGGATTCAAGATGGACTATTACTGATGCAACTAACGGAGTCCACTGCAATGCCGGCAGCCTAAATGTGTAAAATGTTTTGTTTGCTAAATTCTAGAGTTATTATGCAATCAAATAATGTTTTAATCAAGGAATTTTCTGTTCTTGTTCGAAATTTGCTATTTGCAGGAATTTTGTTTGTAATTTTATTTATTATTCTTTTAGTCGTTCACTTTAGAATTTTCTGTTTTTGTTTTTGTTGTATCCTAATAATGTTGTGAATGTTTTGTGACTAATGATTAGGATAAATAAATTATAATGCAAGAATAATTTATGCAATATTTGAAGAGTAATTTATTAATACTTAATAATTTTGCAATATTCAAAGAATAACTGAGTAATATATTAATAAATGTGTATACTCAAAAAACAATTAGTAATACTCGAAAGACAAGTTATTAATATCTTAATAATAAATTCATTAATATTCCAAGAACAAGTTTAAATAATACTCCAAGAATAACTCACCAAATACCGCAACAACTAATTAAAGTAATACCTCAAAAACAATTTATCAATACTCAGGAATAAGTTAGTAATATTTAAAAAAAAAAACTCAATAATACCTCAATTTGCTAATATCCCAAAAAAAAATCTAAAATATTCAAAAAATAAATTAGTAATACCCTAAAAATAACTCACTGATACTCTAAAAATAAATTTAAGTAATACCCTAAGAATAACTCATTAATACTTCAATGGTTAAAAAACATATTACACAGCGTGTATTATATACTTTTAAAAATTCAAATTAAAATTAAAGTGGATTACACTTGAATGCTCACAAATTTTTGCCGGAATCTAATACAAAAGTTCACAATATCCATTTGAGGTTAGTGTGGCAGCTCTGTATGAACATTCTAGAGTTCATTTATGTTTAATTAATATATATATATATATATACATATATTTGTTCGATTATTAAGTCATTTAGGCAGATTAATATAAATTTGAACATTCTATAACTTTATTGAAGCTACTGCACGAAAAGGGTCGAATATGACCATGCAAATTATATCTTGATAATATGAATATTCTATATAATTTATAGAATAACTCATATACAAAATTTGCAGATTCTAATCCGATTGCATCGGACAGTTTCTACCAAAAATTTGCCAAAGACAAATTTTGTAATTTTTACTCTCAATTTATATTATTATATAGGTGATGCATATTTGATATTTCTATTAAACTAAATATTTTTGTTTACATATATTTATTTTGTTTTTATAAAAATAAATAAATTTTTATAAAATGTAAGAGCAAAATGTATATAAAAACTAGTTTATTAACACGTGCATGGCACATTATTCAAAAATCAATATTTATAGGGTATTTTGATCTGAATCTTCCTTTTTTTTCTTCTCAAATTATACTCAAACTCAAACTAATTGTGTAACTAACGTGTAGAAATAAAGTTGTTATGCGAGTCGAGCGAGTCCGAGGCAAGCTCGGCTCGTTAAGAAATGCGAGTTAGAAATTGAGCTCGACTCGGCTCGAAACTGAGTTCAGCTCAGCTCATTTAGCTTTAATTGAGCTTGAGCTCGAATTTTACATTGAAGTTCGATTGAGCTCGTCAAAACTCGACTTGAACTCGAATATACTGAAAAATATATTTAACTAATATTATATCAACAAATCTATAATTCAATATATTTACATTTGCATACTTCAATAAAGATAAAATTATCAACAATTCATCAGTATGAGTGATTTGAGAATTAAAGTTGTATTATTATATACAATATTATAATTCTATACCCTAAATTATATAATATTTATAAAATAACTCATATTTTTTTAGTCTACCGAGTCGAGTCAAGCCGAGCTCGTTAAGCAAACAAATATTTTTTTAGCTCAGCTCGGCTTGTTTAACACATTGAGTTGAGCCGAGTTGAGCCTTAACGAACCAAGCCGAGTTCACGAGCAGCTCGTTTCGTTTTACAGCTCTATGTAGAGATAATTAATTTTTAAATAACAAAGTTTTAAAACGATTTAATATTTTTTTAGTGACACCTTTTAATTACTTAAAATGAAGTATTGAATGAAAAGATGACATACTCAAAATAATATCACATTTTGAAGTTAAAATTGTCTATATGCAATATGCTGCATAAACTAATCAAAATAATATAAATTGTTTCACTTAATTAGTATTAAATACAACAACAAAAAAATGATTTACACTAACACATATTTTACTAATTTTTTAGCCAATTAACACCAATAATGTAAAAATAGGGTCCACTACCATAAGAATAATCCACTTGAAAATTATAAACTTTGATTAAAGTTTAGGATTAATATCCTCTTCTTGTGAGCACCTTTGTTAGCCTAATGTCAGATTCATGTAGCATCATATATAATAGGTTATAGCAGAATACTTCTCCATGAAGTCACCTCTAACCTCTATCATTCCTATTTTTGCAATCGCAAATAAATAAAATAGAGCAATCAAAAGAAGTGTTCATTTATCAAACAATTTCATATATACGGCATTTTAATCATGTAATATATAGTATATTAATATATTTAAAAAAAAAAATTTTAATCTATCACAAGCCTAAAAAATTAACTTCAAATGAAGAGTTTTAAATCTACAATATTTCACAAAGTGTAGTATCCACCATTTGCATGAAAGGCACTTGAAATTTTAAGCATAGCTTTGATTTCAATTTCAATTTTAAGTAATATTTATAGTAATATTAATAATTTCACAAAGTGTAGAATGCACCATTTGCATGGAATGCACATGAATTTTTTTAAGCATAGTTTTGATTTCAATTTTGATTTTAGTAAATATTTATAATAATATTAATAAATACCTGCGTCACGAAATTAATTTCATTAAAAATTCAAAGGAGAGCAACAGAATAGATTAGAAATATACATTGGCCCAGGTTATTAGCACTATCTAAAATGGTAAAAATATACTTTTGGATGAATACACTACCTTTTGTTCGAAAAAAAATTCACATTTTCAATTTTTTCTTTCGAACATAGTAAAAATAGAAATTTTTGGAATCTTTTCCTAAAATTTTACAATTTTCTTAATAAAAAAAAAACCGAACTATTTTTAGAGATAGTACATTTACTACTTTGACTAATACGACTAACATGGGCCATATACAGTTGCCGCCGATAAATGAGCCCATCAGAAATGGTCCAGTCCAACTGTTGAATAGTTGCCTGTAAAAATATTGTTTCGACACTCAGTAAGCCCGACAAAAAATTAGAAAAAAGTTAAGTGTGGCTGCTGGGATTCGAGCCCAGGTCTCCACGGCCACAACGTGGAATTCTTACCACTAAACTACAGCCACTTTTGAAATCCAAAGTCCTATTTTATGGTTTTAATGCATAGATCACCGCAAAAATTTGCCTGCCACACTGGTCCGTAAAGACTAAATTTGCTATTTTTATATAATCTACTATATCTTACTCGTATAAGATTTTATAATAATAAAATGTTTAAAGTGCATTGCACAGGTGAAATACTAATTTATATAAAACGTACAAAGCACGTTTCAAAAAACTTTAAATATAAAATCTAAAAAAAGAGAGTCTAGAGAGATAGTTTCAAACTTGATACATATATATGGTTTTTTGTGCTTATTGAATAGTTTCAATAAATTGGTAAGTCGATTTGGTTAAAATGCACTCCAAGCTCTAAATAGTTCTTTTATTTATATGCAGGTAGTTAATATGCCGATTCGCCGATCTAAAATTAACGCCATGTTGGATATCTGCAGTGTTTAGTTCAAAAATATATAGAGAAGAAACATAATGATGATGTTTGACTGTATGCTTTAGAATTTTATATTATCATCCAAATAGAATGTGGAGAGTCCCCGCAAAAATCAAGTAGTGTAGTGGGAAAGGTAAATGATCTATTATCTGTGTGTAATCTATTATTTTGGACGTTACAATTTGTATCTTAATTTGTGCATATATATGTATCAAGTTTTGCTCGAGAAAGTTGAAGGTGAACGTCTTTCTATGCACCAACTAAATGTCATTTATATACTTTCACATTTTTGTCACGTGGAGGTCAATTTTGTTTATTGCTCTTTCAAGTCTTATTTAAATGCAGGGGGTTAGAACAATTACTTTTACAGATTTAGTAAATTGAATTAAGCTGAAAACAAATGTTTCTAAAAATGGCAGAACATTTTGTTATTATATAAGTATAACATTCTACTAATTACATTTTTCTTAAAAATCGTGTCCCCAAAAGTCTGCCATAGTAACTTGTAAGTTTCGTCTCTCTGTCAATTGTGCCACATGCATACATTTTTTACTTTAAAATAGAGTAGGATATGCGATGTTGTATTAATGAGTTGCCACATATATAGGTATGAGTTTGTGATAATGTGTTTTAGTATCTATCATGAGTTGTGAAAGAAGAGCTAAATTAGTAATTTTTTGGTTTATATGTTTAATTTGACTTGTGAAACAGAGCTGGGTTTTGATGATATGTTTTTGTGCTTATTGAATAGTTTCAATAAATTGGTAATTTGATTTGGTGAAAATGTACTCCAAGCTCTAAAGAGTTCTTTTCTTCCAGATGCAGGTAGTTGATATGCCGATTCGCCGACCTAAAATTAACGCCATGTTGGATATCTGTAAGGAAAAATAAAGTGTTTAGTTCAAAAATATATAGAGAAGAAACATAATTGTGATGTTTGGATGTATACTTTAGGATTTTATATTATCATCCAAATAAAATGTGGAGAGTCTCCGCAAAAACCAAGTAGTGTAGTGGAAAAAGGTAGATGATCTATTATCTTTGTGTAATCTATTATTTTGGACGCTACAATTTGTATATTAATTTGTGCATATATATATGTATGAAGTTTTGATCGAGAAAGTTGAAAGGTGAACGTCTTTCTGTGCTCCAACTAAATGTCATTTATATACATTCACATTTTTGTCACGTGGATGTCGATTTAGTTTATTGCTATTTCAAGTTTTATTTAAATGCAGGGGGTTAGAACAATTACTTTTACAGATTTAGTAAATTGAATTAAGCTGAAAACAAATGTTTCTAAAAATGACAGAACATTTTGTTATTGTATAAGTATTACATTCTAGTATTTTACTCATTACATTTTCTCTTAAAAATCGTGTCCCTAAAAGTACTGCTGACTTTTGGGGGACAGATGTAGTAACTTGTAAGTTTCGTCTCTCTGTCAATTGTGCCACCTGCATACACTTCTGACTTTAAACTAGAGTTGGATATGTGATGTTGTATTAATGAGTTGCCACATAAGCATGAGTTTGTGATGCTGTGCTTCAGTATCTAACATGAGTTGTGAAAGAAGAGCTAAATTAGTAATGTTATGGTTTATCTATTTAATTTGACTTGTGAAACAGAGCTGGTTTTTTGATGATATGCTTTTGTGCTTATTGAACCGTTTCAATAAATTGGCACTTCGATTTGGTGAAAACACACTCCAAACTCTAAATAGTTCTTTTTTTCCATATGCAGGTAGCTGATATGCCTATTCACCGACATAAAATTAACGCCATGTTGGATATATACAAGGAAAAATAAAGTGTTTAGTTCAAAAATATATAGAGAAGAAATATAATGGTGATGTTTGGCAGTATACTTTAGGACTTTATATTGTCATCCAAATAGAATGTGGAGAGTCCCCGCAAAAACCAAGTATTGTAGTGGGAAAGGGTAAATGATCTATTATTTGTATGTAATCTATTATTTTGAACGTTACAATTTGGATATTAATTTGTGCATATATATGTATCCAGTTTTGATCGAGAAAGTTGAAAGGCGAACGTCTTTCTATGCACCAACTAAATGTCATTTATATATATTCACATTTTTTTCACGTGGAGATCGATTTAGTTTATTGCTCTTTCGAGTTTTATTTAAATGCATGGGGTTCGAACAATTAATTTTTACAGATTTAGTAAATTGAATTAAGCTGAAAACAAATGTTTCTAAAAATGGCAAAACATTTTGTTATTATATAAGTATAGATAGATATAGATAGTTTATAATAATTTTTTATTATTTTCTACATGGAATCTACTTTGTATAGAGTCCATTTCTTACATTAAGTTAACACACCAGTCATGTGTGAAAATTTATTAATAAATTGTTGCTACTCTTTCTGTCCCTTGATTATTCGCACACTTATCTTATTTATTTGTCTCAAAATTATTTACATGCTATAAAAAAATATTGCACAATCATGAAAACATATACATATTTATCCATACTACTTTATTTAAAATAAATCAATTTTTGAAAAGTGTCTCTACAATGTTGTGAATAATACCGAGATGGTGAAAGTACCACTTAACCATATAATTTGAATTTTAAAAAAAAGTTTATATTAAATATAAGTTATATTTGCATGAGTAGTGAGTTATAGGAATTTGTTAGAAGTTTATTCATATATTGTGGTGGAACTTTCTCATCTCCGCAGGAAAATGCATGCACACCCAAAATTAGTTGAAAATTTATAATTTAAAGACAAAAGAATTACACTTTTAGAAATTTTTTACCTTAAATAAATGATATTTATAAAATTACAATGCTAATACAACATCAGTTCATACTTATAAAGACTAATATTTCACGAAGTAACCAAACACTAGATTTAAGACTTATATCTCTTATTCTCGATTTCTAGCCGATTAAATGAGTGCACAAGGCATGAGAATAATTTTTATTTGTTTGTAGGCATCTTAATGAATTGTCAGTATAAAATATATCTATTATTCTCGATTTCTAGCTGATTAAATGACTGCAAAAGATATAAAAAGTTATTTTTATTTGTTTGTAGACATCTTAATGAATTATCACTATAAAATATATATATTTTTTTTATCGGTAAATGTTAGTGGTTAGTAGTTAGAAGTTAGTTCACCAAGTCTCCATACACTCATATATCTCTAAGCCAACCTTATATCTCCCTCCTATTCGTTTCCAAAGGAAATCGAACCTGGGTCACCCACTCAAGTGAGGAGCCCGGTGGCCAGGTGTGCTAACTCACCTGATTATCACCTGATTACTATAAAATATACTCCCTCTGTCCCACAGGAATTTGCACACTTTCCTTATTTGGACGTCCCACACAAATTTGCACACTACTAAAAAAGGAAGCATTGATTTACGTGCACACTCACAAACCTTTACACATATTTACCCATATACCACTACTTTATATATAAAACTATTTTTTTTTTAAAAATGTGCCGTCCCGTAGGGTGCAAATTCCTACGGGACGGGGGGAGTATCTCTTATTCTTGATTTCTACTTGGAATATTGTTATGATGTTTCGTTTCCAAATTCTTGCAATGAGGGTAATTAATTAATATTCAAAGTAGCGAATAGGAACAAAATCTATATCTAAAATATTTCTCAATATTTAAATTAAAAATACTAGACTATATTGCTGTATAATTTTATTTCAAACTCTATAAAAAACAAAAACTTATATGAATCTGATTATCACTGTATACACTATTATTATGTATATGCATAATCATTATTAAAAATTAAATATATTTTTATAATAGTAATAATATATATAAACAACAGTGATACAAGTTCAGGTGAATTCCAATTCATAACAAATCCAATATATACTCTCTCTATCCACCAAATATATATACTTTTATTTATACGTGGTTTAATGTAATATATTGGAGAATATTTTGAGGTATTGTATGTATTTTTAAAAACTATCTACCTTATTCACAAATGAAATTCAGAATATCCCAAAATATAATAAGACTGAGGGAGTATTTCAAATGTTTTCCATTTTAATCTTTTTAAACAAATTCCTATATATAAGCATATGCCGTTATAGCAGATAATTTGATGCCCATATTCCCATAAAGGTGCCACGTGTCCCTCTACCTGGAAACTCCACAATTCTGCAAACTCCAAAGCCCCCCTCCTCTCTCCTCCACACCGCCCCTCTCAAACACCATATTTTTTTTTTCATCCAGAAAATCCCTCTAATTTATTTCAGAATATATATTATATATCGTTTATTTATTCGTAGAATACAAATCTTTCTCCTTTTTCTAGTTTTTTCACCCTTTTTTTGAGAAAGTATTAGTACCATTATAATATATATTTTTTGTACTTCGGTATTAATTAGATTTTGATTGAAAAGGGGTGATGAAAGATCTACAAGGTTTGGGGATTTTCTGGGGTTTCTTGAATTTTGGGTTTTGAGAAAAATTCAGGGCTCTGATGTTGTCAGAATCCCCTATAATCAGGTAATCCACGTTGTTTGTGCTTTTTTGAATCTGATTTTTGATCATTTTGCTTCTAAGGTCAAATATTTCTGAATCTGTGCTTCTAAAGTGTGGATTTTGGGTTAACGATGGGTTATATCTTTTGAATTAATTCGTTACCGTCACTGTGTTTCTCTATAACTTTTCATTTGATTTGGAACTTTTTGATCTCTTTATTGTAAAAAAGTTGGTGCAGTCTCAAAACTAGGGCATTTGGATTGTGATTGGGATTGGGAGGATACGAATGTTTTGAGACATGAATGGGAACATTCAATGTGTAATATTGAAGGGTTAAACTTTTTTTTGAGCAAAGTGGACCTTGAGCTATTATTGATCGGCAACTGCAAGCCGGGGCCTCGATGGATAGCCCTACGCTGACCCCAGGATCTGCCCTGAGCAATAATGATGAAAACCAGCGTGTTAAATTCTTATGTAGTTTTTCAGGCAGTATACTGCCACGCCCTCAAGATGGGAGACTTAGATATGTTGGAGGTGAGACTCGGATTGTGAGTGTTCATCGTGATATAACTTATGAGGAGCTCATGGTGAAGATGAGGGAGCTTTACGAAGGTGTTACTGTGTTGAAATACCAGCAGCCTGATGAAGATCTCGATGCTCTTGTGTCTGTAGTAAATGACGATGATGTCACTAATATGATGGAGGAATATGATAAGTTGGGATCAGGGGATGGGTTTACTAGGCTCAGGATATTTCTCTTCACTCATCCTGATCAAGATGCTTCTTTACATTTTGGAGATGGAGACGAAAGAGATAACGAGAGGAGGTACGTCGACGCTTTGAATAGCCTTAATGACTCTCCTGATTCTAGGAAGCAACCCGGTGAGTCTCTGGTGATGGGACCCTCGGATGATGTGGTCCATGTTGCTGACCAGTACTTTAACCAGATGAATCTAGAAGGGAGCCTCCATGGCCAGAGAAGCATGGAACTTCCAATAGCTCAGATGAATTTGAGGCACCTGAATATTCCTCATATAGGTTCAGGACAACTCCAGCAAACAGTCACACAAAGGTATAATGAAATGGAAGCTCCATGGAGTCCAGCGTACTATTCACCTAGACAAGCTGGAAGCCTAGACCAGAGACCTGTTGTTGAATTTCCCACGTCGCCCTCATCGTCTCGCTACCGAACACCTTATGGGGAGTATACAGACAAACCTTTTGATAGAATACCTGAGGATTATAACCGGCCTCCAATCAATACTCACTCCATGTATGAGCAACAACCACAATACCCAGACAATGTGGTATTGATTCCAGCAGCTCCTGTCGTCAATGAAAAGCCTGGTTTTCCTGGAAACATACTCCAAGGGTCCAATGTTTATGAAGGAAACAGTATTTGTGAGCATTGCCGAATGGCATTTCCAAGAAATCAAATTTATCCCGATTCTTCTTGGAAGCCTGGTGAACAGCCACATCTAGAGCCACCAAACATGGGAAATGGATATCTTCAGGTCCCCAATTCTTGTGCTGAGTGCCCCCCAAACAGGGAGATATATATGTTGAATTCAGAAGGAAACCTGAGCTCTCCATTCTACTGCAGGGACCATAATGACGCTCGACCGGCGTATTCTGAGACCCCCCATGGTCTTGAAAGAGGATGGGTTTCACCACATCAACCGAATCCTTGGCCTGAGGAGATGAGACCACACCACCTATCAGTATCTGTGTCTGGCAGGTTACCTGATAGTTATGTTGTGGAAAATGGTATGAATATTCCAGTTGGGCATGGCAATGTATGTGATGGACACCATATTCCATCACATTACATCCATCATGAAGATCAACGTCTTGCTCGTCCTGGAGTTGACTATGGTAGTCAAGTGTTTGACCAACCGGTGCCTCCACAGGTTCATCCACCATCTGCGGAAGATCGTGGTGTTCGCTATGGAAATCCTCCCTATGCATATGGAAATGATAATGTATACCAGGTGCCTCATGGCCATATTACACAGCAACCGCAATGGAGAAATGTTCATAGTCCATTGCAGGGGGGTCCCTCTTATGAAGCATCTGTTTCTTCTCAGCTAGTTAATGGCTCTGTTCCTATGGGCTTTATCAGAGGTGCTATGGAGGGGAGTCCTAGGGTGAGAACGGGTTTAGAGAATCAGAATACTTGGGCGGAATCGTCCCAAAAAGTTATGGGATTTGATGGCTCTGTAATGCCAGAGTATTCTCATATCCAGGCTGTAAGATTTACGCCCAACACCTACAGTTTGGACAATCACCCCCCATGCAATGTGGAACCTATCCAGGCAGCAGCTGTCTTGGCTAAACCCGTCACTTCTAAAGATCCAGTTCCTATGTCTGATCTGGCCTCATTAGTTGATAATACGACCATACCTGTGACAATTGCTGCTTCTGGAATAGATTTGCGTAATGACACTGAAACTTATAAATTAGTTACGGGAAATGAGAATGGTGCATTTGAAGGAAGCAAAGAGAAAATTAATGGAGTTGTGGCCAATAGTTCTTGTGTTTGTGGTGCCATTGACAATAAGAATTCAGATGCTATAGCGCCTTCTGTGATCATTAGCTCAGATGTCCCCCCTTCTGCTGTTGAAAATGGTGGTGCTATAAATGGTAATGAAACTAAGGCTAGCGTTTCTCGGCTATCAGATGACCGATTGGAATTTTTGCCCGAGTTACTTGAAACAGTAAAAGAGGCAGCTATGCAGAGTTTGAAGGAGGTGAAAGTAAAAGCCGGAAAAGATACTGGTTTGGGCGATCATGATATTACTGAAAAGGAGGATGCTCAAAACCACAAAGATGGAGTGGTAAGAATCAATCGTGCAGATTCATTTGTACTTTTGTCATTCTTAAAGGGGCTTTTTTGTTTTATAGGAAAGCAATTTGGAGTTGGAGGTAGAGTCTGACAATGAGAATGTTGACCACTCTAAGATAGAGCCTACAAAAGCTGAGGCAGAAGCAATTGATCGAGGATTGCAGGTTTTCGTTTACATTCTTGAGTTTATGCCTATCCCATATGCTTTGTGCATGATCTTGGTCCTGCCAATTACTCCTGTTAATGATTCCTTGTTGGAGACATATTCTTTTATCATGTCCCACTATCGCTTTCTATATTAATTTTTAATTTATTTTTTATTTTATTTTTTATAAATCTCTGTAGACAATAAGAAATGAAGATCTGGAGGAGATTCGGGAATTAGGTTCTGGGACATATGGTTCTGTATTCCATGGGAAGTGGAAGGGATCTGATGTAGCAATTAAAAGAATAAAAGCCAGCTGCTTTGCTGGAAGACCCTCTGAAAGGGAACGTCTGGTATGCCTTTTAACTTGCATTAAATTTTGCTGAAAGCAAAAGATTCCTCTGCATCTTAAATTCTTAATTTATTGCACAAATATTCCCCCTAAGGTCCCTCCTACCCACCAACCTGTCGCGCCCCAATTTTCGTAAGTTTCAAGCAAGCTGAAGTCTATTTTTTTAAATATTTGAAAAGCCTATTTATAGCGTAACTACATTTTTCTCTAAAATAAAAATCTTTCCTTTTAAAACAACTTAGGATTAAACACATATAAAATATAATTCTTAACACAATAACAATAAAAATCTAAACGTATTTAAGTACGAGCAATTAGACATGCCTCGCAATCAAGTAGACAAATAATCCATTACTAACAACATACAACTCATTTTTTTCGTCGCATGCAATTCCACGTGTACAACATAAACTCTAATAATAAAATTAAACCTTGGCAATTTGTAGGCGAAATTACTGAAATTCACTAGTCATACTAAAATTAATTCCTAGAGTATGCATTTAAGAACTATAACTCATTTTTCTACGTGTTCCTTCACACTATGCGACAAATTAAATCGTACATTCCAATTCGTTCAACTTAAACAAAGTAAAATACAAATACATATATTTAATGACAAGAGTTAGATACATATAATCAATGATAAGCATGTATTTATAGTATATATTTTTAGAACAAAGAAGACGACAACTTACAAATTACCAAATTGTCATCACCAAAGCCATACATACAATTAATTAACTTACAACTAATTATCATACTATCTAAAAATGACATTTGCCCGCAACTTGTTAAACAACTTGGCTAATTATCATACATAATAATAATAAAAAAACACTATAAATACATGCTTATCATTGATTATATGTATCTCACGCTTGTCATTAAATATATGTATTTATATTTTACTTTGTTTAAGTTGAACGAATTGGAATATACGATTTAATTTGTCGCATAGTGTGAAGGAACACATAGAAAAATGAGTTATAGTTCTTAAATGCATACACTAGGAATTAAATTTTAGTATGACTCGTGAATTTCAGTAATTTCGACTACAAATTGCCAAGGTTTAATTTTATTATTAGAGTTTATGTTGTACACGTGGAATTGCATGCGACGAAAAAAATGAGTTGTATGTTGTTAGTTACGGATTATTTGTCTACTTGATTGCGTGACATGACTAATTGCTCGTACTTAAATACGTTTAGAGTTTTATTATTTTTGTGTTAAGAATTATGTTTTATAAGTGTTTAATCCTAAGTTGTTTTAAAAGGAAAGATTTTTATTTTAGAGAAAAATGTAGTCACGCTCTAAAAAGGCTTTTCAAATATTTTAAAAAATAGACTTCCACTTGCTTGAAAATTGGGGCGTGACAACCCTCCCTTCTGCATGCAAATGAACCAATTTTTAAATGGTTTTGGCTCATCAGAAGCTTAATAATGTGATGAACATTCTTCTTGATCCAGAGTAAGTTATTTTATCATCCACGTTCTATGCTTGAGACATTAGCTTTTAGTGAAAATTGTCGACTCATCTTTGAGGATTTACATCATTAATTGAATGGAAAGAGCTCAAGTGCTAACCAAGATAATAATATTTTTTTCTGAATAGCTATTACAGAGGCAACTTGTTTAGTTGAATTGACTAATCTTTGCTGGTCAATCTGCTTACCATTATAAAATTCCAGTGTCTAGCTATGACTGGCTCTTTATTTCATCTTGTGGTTAAATTTTCTGTAATATTAATAGAAGTTCTCACTCACTTACTTTAGTTCTTGTTGTCAGTGTTCCTCTTTTATTTGTATAGAATCAACATAATACTCCTTTGCTTCATGTTCTGTGAATAAGTGAAGGAGTGAAATGGGTTCCTTTATCCAAAACTGGATATGTTCTTTTTCATTTTGTATAACATCACATTATGATGTGTATAAACACACACATACATATGTACGTATAATACTTAAGTAAACATGTTCGCCAACCATTTACCCATCTCTGAAAGTTTATTTAATAATATATGATGTATATTATACACACACACATATATAGATATGTGTATGTACCTTTCTGTTTTTCCCAGAGATAATTTTTGAAGTGTCTGGATCTGCGTTACCATCGAGTTCTGACTTCATGCCACTTTTATAGATTGCTGATTTCTGGAAGGAAGCTCTGATACTAAGTTCGCTGCACCATCCAAATGTTGTCTCTTTTTATGGAGTGGTTCGTGATGGCCCTGATGGATCTTTAGCAACAGTTACGGAGTTCATGATTAATGGTTCTCTGAAACAATTTCTGCAGAAAAAGGATAGGTACTCTTCTATCATTCTGCATTAACGTATTATGGATTATTTATCTGACTATGTTAATTACTTTTGAGCAGAACAATTGATAGACGCAAAAGACTTATAATTGCAATGGATGCTGCTTTTGGCATGGAGTACTTGCATGGAAAAAATATTGTTCATTTTGACCTAAAATGTGAAAATCTGCTGGTAAATATGAGAGACCCACATCGCCCAGTTTGCAAGGTAGGGTCAAGTGGCTATGTGCTGCATACATGCATGCAGCAGCTGGTTCTAAATTCAGATTTTAATCAAATATCCTGTATGTCCGTTGATGTTTTGAGTGCTGTTAGCTTATGCATGCACTATATTATAGTTCACTGTGACTTTTCAGATATGTCTTTGTTTGTGTAACAAAACTTATCAGAACTTTTTTCCTTTTCTTTCCGTTAGTTGGGTGTAGTTTTTTAAGTGTGTAGATTTTATAATAAATTGATCTTTTTGTTCTTATTGAACTTGAAGATTGGTGACCTCGGGTTATCAAAGGTAAAGCAACATACTCTAGTGTCAGGAGGTGTTCGTGGGACATTACCGTGGATGGCACCTGAACTCCTGAGTGGAAAGAGTAACATGGTGACAGAAAAGGTCATGATGATCCTAATTGACTTTCCCCGCAAAAAAGAAAAAGAAAAAAGAAATTCAAAGTAGAAAAACAATAGTACTGATTTGACTGTTTCTTTTTCAATGCCAGATTGATGTTTATTCGTTTGGAATTGTCATGTGGGAGCTGCTTACTGGCGATGAGCCGTACACAGAAATGCACTGTGCTTCTATCATTGGTACATATCCATATAATTATGCAGTTCATTAACATTTCCCTTTTTAATTCTCTTCTATTTCTTTTCAGAGTAATATTTTCATGTTCAACGAACCAAGTTGCAATAATATGTTTGTTGCTTCACTATGTTAGGGTCAGACCTGTTGGCTTTCATGCTCCTTGTGCTTAATGTTGGGGACTGATTTGCAAGTTAATTCGAGGTTGTGTTTAGTGTAGACAAAGAAACCCCTAGTCTTATGCTTTATGCTTCCATGTATAGAGTATTATCTGGGAGATTAGACCTGCATCTAATAAAGCTTTGATGGATTCTCAAGATTTATCATGTTAATATTGGGCAATTGATCCAATTTTGTTATTACGGCAAATACGCGCTTGCTCTAGGCTTTTCATTTGGGGTTTGGCTAATATATTTAAGAATAATATATCATCTATCATCCTAATCTTGTTTGACATGATGCATCTATGCACTAAAATTCTGTTGGCATTGTGTGAAAATCTTTAAATTGTATCTAAGTAGCTCAATTCGGATATTTGTATAATTGTATCTTGTTTTGATCTTTCTAGATAGTAATCTAGCAAATTCAAGGTAATGTTTTGGGACTGAACTAGATATTCTGTTACTATCGTCCTTTTTATATTTGTAGGAGGAATAGTGAACAACACGTTGCGCCCACAAATTCCAACTTGGTGTGATCCGGAATGGAAGTCATTGATGGAAAGTTGTTGGGGTTCTGATCCAGCAAAAAGGCCGTCGTTCTCAGAAATAGCACAGAAATTGAGAAATATGGCTGCAGCTATGAATCTGAAATGATGAAGAGAATCTTAAGTTGTAAAGCGAAGCATATACGATCCTCACAATAATATCCATATTATATGATTATCCTCATCCGTGAAATACAATAATTTTAGTGTTTTGTTTCATGGAGTGCAATAATACGCCTTCAGACATTCCATTAATAGGACAAGTTTACTGTATCATATGCGGAGACCAACCGTTTGATCCCTGGGTTGTAAGTTGCCAGATTTTTATTATTCATAAGAATGTTTCTGAATAGAACTAGTTACAAGAGGTTTAGACTAATAACACAAAAAATATCACCAAAATTTGTTTGCTAGCAAATTTCGTTTGGTTTTATTGTGTGATTAGTCTAAATCTCAAGGCAAGTTTGTTATCATGCCTTCTGATTGTTGTGCTGAGACACTGTAATTGATTTGCAGGCCATTTGCTATTAATGTGGAAGATTGCCATGGTTGTTGGTGAGGATGCTCTCCCCTTTCGGTGGCCACCTGAGGCATGTACATATTTCTTAAGCAATATGCAGTTAAATATTCAAGTTTAATCGTTTATCATGTAAATTTCTACACTAGTGTACATCCGACTCGATTTTGCTCTTGGGTGCTACCCTTCTCAAATTTTGGTACGTAGAAGGTGTGCGTTTGGCCCACCGAGGGAGAGTAAACGAGTTTGGTTAATAATGAACTTGGTAGGAAGCTTTCTAGCGACTAGAAAGATGCTGTCTTATGTTATATCCTTAGGCCCTTCACTCTATTTCTTTGGGAGAGGCTGCCACAATATTGAATTGAAGGATATTAGGATTCTATTACATTTCTTGATCAAATAAACTCTTGAATTCTGCCTTTTTACCCGTCATCATGGTCCCGTTATATGGATCTTGGAGTCTTCCTTGTGCATT
>JAPKLY010000017.1:2256059-2322521 GCA_026898435.1 Prunella vulgaris | reverse complement strand
TCTTCCTTGTGCATTGTATCTAACAAAATGTGCTGTGAATCTATATATGATCATGTGGAAAGGTGATGGAGTTGTTCCTTGTCCATCATTTGGATGCAAATTGAAATAAGTTGTAGTTAGTGTGAATTCAGACAAATTGTGTAATGAGTTACACAGGAGTTGTGGTTAGTTTCAGAATAAGATAGAAACCAGTTAAGTTTTTTACCCGAGTTTGATTTCCTATGGGAACGAATTAAGAGGGAGATATATGGTTGGCTCGGAGTTAATGTTGGAGTATTTGTAGACTTGGTGAACTAACTTCTAATTATTAACAATTACTCCCCCCGTTCCGCTATAAGTTGCTCGTTGCTTTGGGCACACGAATTAATGTAAAAGTGAAAAAGTATAAGTGATTTGATGGAAAAAGTGAAAAAGTATAAGTGATGTAATGGAAAAAGTGAAAAAGTATTAGTGATGTGATGGAGAAAAGTAAAAAAATAATAGAAATAGTGTAAAAAGTATTGAAAATAATAATAAATAAGTGAATAGTAGTTTTTAAATAAGGTAAAAAAGCAATGAGCAACATATAGTGGGACGGAAGAAAATGACAACATGAACAACTTATAGTAGGACGGAGGGAGTACCATTGCATTTTTTTTTCTACAGAAAAGCATATTTTTTTTCTGCACAGCATCTATTTGTAAATATAGTGAGTTTTTTGAACTTATATGTGAGTTACCCATTTTTGTAACTAATACCTAGTGATTTCCCATCAAATCGTGCGTGAAAACTATTACTATTCGATGCATGCTATTGTATAGATTTTTCTTTTTAATTGAGTAATTATTTGAAATATAAAAAATATAGAAATGAATGAATTTAAAATTTTATACTCCCTCCGTCCCAGAGGTGTTTTCACCACTGGGATGACATAATTTTTAAGAAAAGTAGGATGTTGTGTAAAATTATATTATTAAAATAATGAGGTTAGTTGGATTGTAAAGATAAAATTAAAGTAATAGTTTTTATTTATAGGGTGTGAAAACAATTGTGAAACGGACGGAAAAAAAAAGTGTGAAAATAATTATGGGACGGCGGGAGTATATTTCAAATGTTATGGTTTTATTAAGTCTTTTAAGATTTCTCCAAATAGCTCAAAGACAAGTGTTTTGAAATCTTTTCATCTGTACACATTGATCTCGAATTTATGTTGACCTTTTGGACACTAATAAATTGATGTTGCGTACGTGTTGATTGAAAATCATTTATGTATTTTGTAATCGAAATATTCAGATCCTTAATTGATTGAAATTAATGCTGTAATAATTAATATTATTTATATTCCATCCATATTTTCCAGTGAAAATAATTTATACTTTTTAGAATTAATACTTTTTAGTGGAGGCAATTAATATTTTTTGTGAAATAACTAATATTATCTATAATAATTTATGTATGAGTTACTTTTATTTTTATTGTTGTAATAATATTCTAATGAATATGAAAATATTTCTCGGATCACCCTCAGAGGAACATGTTTTAATTTACACTAACTAATTTTCTTTTGGATCGGGAAAAGTAATTTATTATTATCTCATCCTAGAATTATTTTCACATTTAGAGATAGAATACAAATCAAGAAAACAAAATATGTGGATGTAAAATTGAATAATAAAATTTAAATAAAGAGAGTATGAACAAGGATGCAAATAACCCCATCTAGGCGTTTGGCGGCCCCAGCGGCCGACGCCTAGTCAAAATCGGCAGAGAAAAACGTTAAGGGTATTAGGTCCAGCCTAGACGGCTATAAGGAATAGGCGGAAATGACGGCCACAGAGGAGGAGTAAAATGGCGGCCACAGAAAAGGAGTGGGTAGAGGTTTATTTTAAAAAATCTTAAAGTTAAAAATAAATGTGATCATGTGAGTAAATAAATATTAAATAAAATAAATTAATTAAAACTTAAAATCTTAAACAAACTAAAAGAAAAGGAAAGAGAAAATCTCAACCTCGGGCATGACTTCTCGATTTAGAGAGCTTGACAATGATGATTTTTCATCTGATGATGATGACATAAATGTTAATGCGAAGTTTGAATCTAATGATAAAGAGTGTGTACGTGGAGTTGAACAACAATTGTTTTTAGATTTTGCTCTTAGTTGAACTACTTATTAATTTATCCGTACGATATATTTTGTTATTTTTAGTATTTTATTTAGAAGTTGAACAATGTTATTTTGTTATAGTGTTTAGCATTTTATTGACTTGTTGTGTTTTGTGAAAAATGTATTTGGATATTAATTATGTTTTAAATTTATAATTAATTGCATAATGTACATTTTTATTAATATATGTTTAGAATTTTTTTTTTGGCTGCGCCTAGGCCTCCTTGGCGCTTGGCTGCACTCGACTACCCAACGATCGTCAAGCGTCATTTACACCATTGGACATGAAGAATATTTTTTTATGTGTGAAAATATATTAGAGATGTGTGTAGAGATGGAGGGAATAAAAAAATCATGTGGTTTGAGATTGTAATATGATGCCCAATAACACGGCAATGTTAACACCAACCAAAATGCCTAAATCTAGTAAAAAAAATTCATTCTCCTAGAAGTTTCAATTGAAGGAGGAAAGAGAAAATGAAATATCGAACACCACCTCCATAAATTATTCTTTATTTTTTTCATGATCTTTTTCGAATTTTATTGACCACCCTCAAAAATAATTTTGTTTCTTTAGTTTCATAAAATCCAAACAATGCAATTTTACGAAGCCATAGCAATTTGCTCACCATTCTTTCCTTGAAATTAATTTGAGTGTTGAAATTTGTTTTACATTAATTAATACTCCCTCCGTCCTAACATTTTCTTCATAGGTGGAGTTTCCGGCATATTAAGGAAAAGTGAAGTATGTGAGTGTGAAAGTTAAATAATAAAATAAAAAAAATGTATTATATTGACTTTTGTGAGTGTGAAGAAAGAATTGGGACGTCCATATAAGAAAAGTGTGAAGTTTATCTTGGAACAAATGGAGTAATTGATTAAGGTAGCTTGCAATTGATGGGGGTTAGGAGTCGTCTAATTGAGCTCAGCAACGGTGGCAATCGGTAGCGTTTTCTTGTTTAATTACACTTTACACAAGTGCCTCTTTTTAAAAAAATATAATGACAGCTGCATTACTTTTGTAGTGATTAAGGCAATAAATTAGTGCTTAGGGTCTTCATAATAGAATAATGATGTACTTATTTCTAAAGGTGTGCAATTGATTATGTAGTATATATAGTCAACCCCTCCTGTCACGATTGGTAAACCTTTTGAGACTTAATTCTTCTGTGCTTTGATTTCCCTTTTCATGTTTCAATTTTAATTTCTGTCTAGAAACCTTAGAATTGTTCGTATCAATATGTTTACTGACGATCAGGTGGTTTAGCTCACCTGATTACCTGTTATAATTTTTTTTTCTTTTTAAATATTATAGTTTTTAATTTTATCCATGACAATAGGGTGATTGTGAATTTTATTTGGTCATGTGGCCTTATCAGTCAAATCAATAATGTGGCACTAACTTTAAAACAAAATTAAATGTGATTGGAAGTTGGAACTTTTATTTTCGACATCGGAAAAGGTGAAATTGTGAATGAATCCATCACAATTTTGTTTAAGTTAGTAAACACATTCACAATCACTCTATTTTTATAAATAAAATTAGAAACTATAATATTTAAAACAAAAAAACAAAAAAACTGTTTTTACGACATCTTTACTTTTAAATCCAGAAAAGACATTTGATTTAATACTATTTTAATGCAGATGAAAGCAATAGCAGCCTCCAGCTTGATTAGAGACTGAAATTGAGGGATCATAGCACAGAATGTCAAATATGGAGAGGCCATTATTTCTCTGCAATTTGCATTTTGCATTTTTAACGTTGGCCACGTATAGGATGAACTAATTTTAACGTAAAATTGAATTATGCATTATATTAATTGTTTTAAAAAATTATAATCTTTAAATGGTTATAACTCCATTAATTGTCTACTATCAAGAGTTGAAGACACTATCTGCCCAATTAAAAAAAAAAAGTTGCTTTATTTAAAGTGCTATTAGTTTAGACATAATACTATTTAAAACAATTAATATCCGTTTAATAAATTTATTAGTTCTATATGTTAAATTATTCTCATTTGATACGATTTACTCATTATTTGATACATGATAGTTTAGATAACAATGCAATTAGCTTGTAAACATAGACCTCTAATTTATAGAGCCATTTACATATTAGTTTTAATAAGTGATCTTAATTGTAAATTAGTTCAAATAATTTGCATAGACACATAGTTTGTATATAAGTATACAAATATTTTGAATCTATTTGTGTTGAAAATATTTAATTTTTAGTTAAATATTGAATAATTTAATTGGTATTGTTTGACCAATACAATGAAGATATTTAAATTAATTCTCGAAAATTAATTGATGTGAGTGCGTTCTACTCGTGGAGTAGATGAATTTAATGTATTTATACTCATAAAACTAATTAATGGTGAGTGAGAATTGAGTCAACAAATCAAATATATATTAATACCTTAAATTAGGGAGAGAATTAATTATACAATTAATTTTCATCTCCCACATTGAAAAATGAGAAGACTAATTTACAAAATATTAGTAAGAAGTCAACGAAACTAACCAAACTATAATTGATTAATTGACAATCAAAATTGCCACACACGCGAGTGTGCCGAGCCTTGGTCTTGGTCTTGGTCTTGGACTTGGACTTGATGGGTCGATTGATAAATAAAAATCACATTTAGTCCCTAAAGGGTTCAAACAAATTGAAGGTTATAATTTCTTTGATACCATTAACTAGAATTACATCAATTCGGGTGTTAATCGCGATTGCTTCCTTATACAATCTTGAGACTGATGTTAAGACTGCATTTATCAATGGTGAGATGAATGCAAAAATTTACATGGATCAACCTGGAAATGAGAAAAAATGTATGCAAACTGGTGAAGTCACTGTATGGATTTAAACAAGCTCCAAAACAGAGGCATTTGAAATTTGATGATATAATGTTATCAAATGATTTTCGTATAAATGAATGTGACAACTGTGTGTATGTGAAGAATACACAAAAAGATTTTGTCATATTGTGTTTTTATGTTGATGACATGCTAATCATGAGCAATGATCATGATCTTCTTTGCAAAACAAAGAACATGTTAGGTCGAAATTTTGACATGAAAGAGATGGGTGTAGCTGATGTGATTTTAGGAATCAAGATCAGTAGGACATCAAATGGAATATCCTTAACACAATCTCATTACGTGGAGAAAGTGTTAAAGAAACTCAACGCATTTGATGATCCACCAGCTAAACCACCTTTGGAAGTGAATGTTCACTTGAAGAAAAACAATGGTGAAGCTGTAGCTCAACAAGAATATGCTAGTGTAATTGGGAGCATTATGTACATTTCAAATTGTACGCGTCCTGATATAGCATGTGCCGTGAATAGACTTAGTAGATTCACGAGCAACCCAAGTCACGAGCATTAGATAGCTCTGAGAAGAGTACTGAGGTACTTAAAGTGCACCCTAGACTTTGGACTACAGTACATTAGGTATCCAGCTGTATTCGAAGGGTATATTGATGCCAACTTCTCAGGAAGTAAAGAGTCGTTCTCAACTAGTGGATATATCTTCACTATAGGAGGAACTGTTGTGTCCTAGAGATCTACAAAACAAACGTGTATAGCCCGATCCACCATGGAATCCGAGTTCATAGCTTTAGATAAAGCTAGGAAGAAGCAGAGCGACTTCGAAACTTCCCTGAAGATATTCTATGTTGGAATAAATCAGTACCTACTATAATGATACATTTGTGACCGTCAAGCCGCAATTGATAGGGCTCAAAACGATATGTATAACATTAATCCTAATTATATAAAAAATAATATTAACTATTTAATAAAAATAACCCTAATCATATAAAAATACTAGTATTGTAGGATACATTTTTGCATATAATACCTTAACATTTTGTCATAAAGTGTACTAATTAATTAATCTATAAATAAAGTCGTACCTTGGTTTTCAATTTAAATTGTCAAAAGCTAGTTGAAACTTGTAAAAGAACACATATTAAAAACATTATCAGGGCTGTTATTCACCAACTCTACCCACAATAAATTATTAGTACTACTAATTATTTTATTTGGATTACAAATTGACTCAATCTCGTTAATTATTTTTTAACACCTAAGATTTTAGATATGTGTGTGGGAGTGGGACAAGTGGCACACAGCCCAGCAAATCAATGACATATATATGGTTCAGAGCATTAGACTTTCATGTTTCATCAAATTCAAACATAAATTAAGGTAATTTATGTATATGTTCATACGGACATGCTCTCCTTGAATCATTAATAGGTGTGGAATTAGTAAAAAGCAAAATATGAATTTATAAATATTTAAAAGAAAAATTACAAAATAGTTCAAAAAAACAATAATTACAAATTAGCTCTGACAAAAATTTTATGCTTTGTGCAATTTTTTTTTATATATCTATGTAAATGTTTTGATCTAATTTATAAATATATTCAGTTTATTGAACCAATACGTAAACATCTCATTTTAAACTCGAAAACCTAATCATATATAAACAAAACCAAATTATGGCTTGAAATATTTTAGTTGGATTTTGGTTAATCGAACTGATTTTTTGTTATCCTTCTATTTTTTAACAACATTTCATGCAATGGGGAAAATAGTGGGATATTTACATATTAATTCAAAAAAGTGATATGTTTATAAATTGGTTAAAAAAATTTACACAGATACATTAATTTTTTTATACAAAATATATTATATTTTTGTATAAAACTAATTTATAATTACTGTCATTTTTAAACTATTTTATAATTTTTCCACAAAAATAAATAGTCATTAAATAAACTTGATACAATTAAATAAATTTATTTTATATAAATAATTGAATTTGTAGAGAGTTGTGAAATTTATAAAAAACTATACAAATAAACTAATTTCATACTCATTTACTAATTCCAACTTTTAAATATTACAAAATTCTTTCATATTATCAAAATTTAGACTTGTCATATAGTTCCCATGTCATGGGTACTAACCTCACATACCACAATTCTACCTCAATAAATTATATATTCATTGATCCTCATGACACTAGTTCTCTGCATGGTGAAGTTGGCAAGTATAGAGTACACAACTCAATTCACAAATAAGAAAAAATATTAAAAAACTATACAAATATAGATTAATTTCACGTCTTTCTACTAATTCAAAATTTTAGATAACGCAAAACATGTTCATTAATTTATTTATATTAATTTTCATAATATTGGGCGGGGATCACATATATATTAATTACTCCCTCCATTCCCCTATAAGTTGTTCGTTGCTTTTGAACACACAAATTAAGGTAAAAGTGCAAAAATATAAGTGATGTGATGGAGAAAAGTGAAAAGAAAGAAAATAGTGTAAAATATATTGAAAATAATAATAAAGAAGTAAATATTAGTTTCCAAAAAAGATAAAAAAACAAATGAGCAACATATAGTGTCTGTTTTCAACCTCTACTAAAAATGTAGAAGCACTTATTTTTTGAAAAAGTTGAGTCTTATCAACTTAAAAAATAAGTGCTTCTACACTTTTAATAGAGATTGAAAACAGGCACATAGTGGGACGGACGAAAATGGCAAAATGAGTAACTTATAGTGGGACGGAGGGAGTACTTGTACTAAGTATAATGTGTGGTTATTTAGCCAATGGTGACCCATGCTTATATTATTATTGAAGAAACAATTCTTTCACCATCTCTCCTAATTTTTTTTTTAAAGCATCATTAGATTGGTCTTCTTTGCTGATGTATGCAAATGCAGTGTCCATATAGAGAGAGAGATTCTAACCTTGAGAGAAAGACAAGCAGAAAAATGTTTTCTTCTTCCTGAGAGATGTAAGTCAATTTGATAGTTATTATATTACCATCTTTTTGAAATCTTGATAGCTTCTCTTTGTAATATCTACCAAAAGTGTGGTTCCTTCATCTTGTTGTCCTAATAAAGTATTATTGTAGGGAACCAAGGTCAATGAATTGGGTTCCCCTTTAGGAGAGATTGAATTTTTTTAAGGATGTTATGAATTATTTTCTCACTAACTGCTTTGTATTTTAATTCAACTTTTGGCTCTAACCAATTAGGAATTCTATCCAAAATTGTTTGCTTTTAGGGTGTCATAAAAGTAACATTATTGATTGTTAGTGCGTAATTAATAGACGACTCAAAACAAGTTTGGTATGCTATTGCTATTTTTTGAAAGGAGGTATCAGGTATGCTATTGCTATTAAATCCAATACAAGTTGAAATTTCAACTCAATTACTAGATAATTAAGATTGACATGACATTAGATATTTTTTCCTGTTATATTTCGTCCTTCCATTCGCCAACAACATATATTGTAATAATATTTTAACACAAATTAAAAAAAATGTAATGAATTGAGTATTGTGCAGTAATTTTATAAATTTCATGTATAAAAAAAAAATTGATTTGACTGAGTGTATGTATGGGGATGAAACATAATAATATTTTGTGAAAATTCATAAATACTTGTGCATGACGAAATTTAATGAGCAGATTATTTTTTGGATTCAAAGTATTATGAAAAATATCAATGTTCTGTGAATCCAAAATAATGTTCAATATCTTTTTTAGAAGCATTATTTTTGCAAATATATATTTTTTTATCATTTTTTAAAATTATTTAAATTTAAAACACTTTTTATTTTTCATTTAACTACTAAAATTACTTAATATCATTTTTTCAATTCTACTTGCAAACGTGCACTTAGCTTAATATCACTTTTTCAATTCTATTAAATATTGCAAACATGTACTTAACTTTCTAAGTACCAGGAGAAAGGTTGCTTGGATATCTTCCCAATGGACAAAGTATTATTTAAACAATATCCACCGTATAACATTTACAAAATTCCTTTAAAAAAACATTTACAAAATTAATACTAATTGTTTGTAAGATCTTCTCCTTCCGATAACATAAAAATTAATATACTCTCTCTCTTGGGACTTTTCCCTGTTGGCGCGGATGTTGGAACCAAATTGCAACAAGCTCACCATGCCATATGGGATATTGTATATCAATGTTATAGTACTATTGAATGAGTGTATTAGTATCATTAATTAAATGAATCAAATATCTTCTGATGGTAGAGTTTATCTCTCTATATATATATATACATATATAAGCTATATGTTCTGACTTTTAACAAATTGTGTTCTTATTAAAATTAAGCTTTCAGGAACACTTTGCTCGTGAATTCTTTTTAATTTTATTTTGTTAGGGAAAAAAATAAAGTATAAAAATCAAGGGAAAATTATAAAGTGGTTTATAAAATTGACACAAATTACAAATAAGTTTATGTGCAGAAAAAAATATGCTTTTGTGCAGAAAAAAAATATACTTCTGTGCAGAAATTGTAAACCAATTTATAAATATAGTTACTTTTTTGAACCAATATGTAAGTGCCAAAAAAATCAATGCATGCCCAATAATGTATGGAACATTTCAAAGAAGGCTGGCGACAAAAAGAGAGGATGGACATAGCTTCTTTCTTGAATTTTTGCTGCATCATTTCATCCTCTATGCACTTAAATTATTGGAAACCCCAAAAAGCAAATCACTTTAATAATCCATTTGCAAGAAATTGTGCCCAATTTTTTTGTCAGCTTGTATATACAATAATCAGACACAAATTTAATATTACCATTGAACTAATCCAAATTAATCCTGAGAGAGAGAGAGAGATGGTAAGACTTTTTTGTTGTTTCAAGTATCACATCATCTTCCTAAGTATAAATTGAGGTCTTCCCCTCTGACATTTTTCCACAGCAGCTACCAATAATTTCAAATTAAAAAAAGAAAAAAAAAGAAAAGGTTAGATTAAGTAAGCACAAGATGGGAAGAGCGCCATGCTGCGACAAGGCCAATGTGAAGAAGGGACCATGGTCTCCCGATGAAGACGCTAAACTCAAGGCTTATATTCAAGAGCACGGCACTGGTGGCAATTGGATTGCTCTTCCTCACAAAATGGGTAATATAGATGCATGCAGTACTAATTAATTAATTAAATCATATATATATATATAAATATATATGTATGTATATAATAGGGCTTAGGAGATGTGGGAAGAGTTGCAGACTGAGATGGCTGAATTACCTGAGGCCCAACCTGAAACATGGTGGATTTACACAAGAAGAAGATAACATTATTTGCAGCCTCTATATGAGTATAGGCAGCAGGTATCTCTCTCTCTCTCTCTCTGTTGTTTTGCCATTGTCTGTCATGCTTTATTTCAAATTCCCAGAGGGGGTTTTGTTTGTCTGTATATATGTTAGCCCATAGAATTAGTTATTGTTTGTATCATGAAAAACACATGCATCGATAATTGTGTGTATGCATATATATATTAGGTGGTCTATAATCGCGGCCCAGCTGCCGGGGAGAACAGATAATGACATCAAGAACTACTGGAACACCAAGCTGAAGAAAAAATTATTGATGCAGCAGGGACAAGATAATCATAATAATAATAATAATTCCAGCTGCTTTAATTATAAATATCTGAGCAACTCGGCTCTTGAAAGACTCCACCTTCTTCATTTGCACCTTCAAAACCCTGCAGCCTCATCTGATCATCTGTGGATCAACCAAAACATTCCTCTTGATCATGAGCTTCAACACCTAAATGTGAATTCTTTTCCCATTGCACATCATCAATCAGCAGATCATATCAACAATGGAATTCCGGGCTTTATCGTCCAAGCGGATCATGATCTACTAATTAACAAAACTACTAATTCTTCGCATAATTACAATGATCAGAGTCCTCAGATGGCAGAAGAAGAATTTGATTGTATGGAGAACAATGATCTTGCATGGTGGTCTGATGTCCCCAGTTCCTGGGAAGAAATCATGTATCCGAATTATCGTATGCAGTGATCGAGCCACGTTATATATTTTTGTCAATATATATATATTATAACAAGAAGGGGAATATTGTATGTACGTGATCAAGTGTTGTAAATTTTTGTGAATAAAATGTTAATATATATATAATCATCATGTTCCTTTTATATCATTAGTTAATTGGCCATAAATATATATATGTATTAATTCCACATGACTTTTATATACTGGTTATTTATTGATCAGGTTTTATAAATTGTAATAACGGGAAAGTTAAACCATCTAATTAAGTGAGCAACAAAGGTGAGATTTTCAATACCACGTAATTAATTTAATTAAGGAACAATTTCAGAAATGCCTTTTTTGACCTGGGCAATTTCTTTTTTGACCTACTTTTGCAAAATTTTCAATTTTATCCAAAATGAGGATAAAAAGACAATAATATCCTTTTGACCTTATTTTTAATTATAACCCAATTAACTTTCTTATTCCCCAATTCAAACACACAAAGTTACCTTACATATTAACTGGAAAAAAAAAACAATACATTCCGGCGAGCGACGCCGGAAGCCGGAGTCAACCACATGCCGGAAAGTTTGCAATTTCGTCGGAATCCATGGATGGGAAGTCCTCTTGCTGCCGACTCGAATTTAAATGATCTGTGTACCTCGTTAGCGAACCTCGAGAATCTAACTTGTCTGAATTTAGGATTGCGTGGCATCGAATCCGTGGAATCACTCGACAAGCTTTGTGATTTGCATCGTCTCGCTCGACCTAAACTGCGTGGTCCTCTGAACAAGTTGCCTGGCGCGTATTACTTCCCTCCGAATCTTTCGTCCTTGAGCTTGGTCAGAACATGGCTCAACGAAGATCCAATGCCAGTTCTGGAAATGTTGCCAAAGTTATGTTACCTCAAGATCCGCCGGAATTTATGGAGATCAGAGACCACAGGAAAATCAAAGCCCACTCCTTTGCCCTCTACTCACGGACCACCCCAAATTCCTCAGCCTGCAATTTCTAACTTTATGGCCCATTTCCATCTTCTGGCCCTGTTATTAATTCCCAACTTCCACTCGGCTGTCGGAGTTTGTGCTTTTTCGTCGATTTTCCGAGTTTTGGAGCAAATCCGGCAAGGAGACATTGAATTGGGGATGGTGAACCTGAATAGCGACGAACAGAGGGTGGGTGTGGCGGCAAATCGTTGGGATGTTGTCTTCTTCGATCGACGGTGGCCTGGTGTTGACGGTTGTTGCGAAAACGAAGCTGTGACGAGCGATTTTGATTGCGATATCGAGAGTCCAGGCGGCGAAAGGTGAGACTTAGAAGCATAGTGCGAGTAATGGTGGCTTGTAAAGCTTTGACTTCCGGTGAATTCCATTAATTCCGGTCGATTGGAGGCTACAGTAATCGAAGACGGGAAGCTCTGCAAAAAAAACTCCGTTTTCGCAAGTTGAGAGGATTAATTTTTTTTTAAGTTTGGATTAATCAGTGATTAATTAGGGAAATGATTAATTTAAGTATTTGATTAATTTATTGGGAGTGAGTGTGTTTGGATATAGGGGTGAAGGATATAATGGACATTTCTCCTCCAATTTGGGCAAATTTGAAAGATGTGTGTTACATGGGCAAAATAGAAATTGTCCAAATGAAATTGGTCAATTTTATGTATTTTCTCTTTAATTAATATCCAACATGAGAGGGACACATACAACGATGATCAGTTCATTCGAGCTAATGGCACAATCAACACTCAACACTCTTTTTGTGTTGAGAAAAAGATGGCTTTAGGTTTGTATTATGCATGGCAAAGATAATTTTTAAATTTTAAGATAAAATTGTATGTTGAATTACGTTCTATTGGAGAAACTTTAGGTGTTTTGAAAACGGAGCATGTCTTTTACATATCATGTGTACAGTGCAATTCAATTGTACTTTTAAAAGATTATATTATTATAATTATTAAAATGCCATTCTTATTATGGTTTAATAGAGGATTAATTTTCAATAAAAAATCAAATGTAACTTTTTAGTAATAAAGAGATGACTTTTAAATATACATTTAAATTGCACAATACACATAGTACGACTAAAATTAAAAATAATATGAATTACGATTTAATTATATTAAAGTAAAAGGATAGAGAATTGATTGTACGAGAAGATAGATACCGAAAAATATCAACCTAGAACTAATTTTAAATTTTAATCCTAATTTTTATAACTCAAAACAAACATATTTTAAGATTGGATATAACTAAGTGACGTGCATAACAAGCCTATTCCTTCAGAATTAATTCTGAGAGATTGAAATTTTGAAACCAAAAATTATCTATATATATAAAATCTTAAAATGAACTACTTTAATTTAATTGTGCCCTAAGCTAGCCTATTATCTTAAGCCCAATAATTTCCTTAATATTTGTATGTAGTCACTAGTCAACTTTTTGATATCCAACCTAGGGCCATAGTCTGTATTCATCTGAAATTGGCCTTAATATTAAAAGGCCAGGTTATATGCACAGCACACAGATACACTCCCACCCATGCGGCTGTGTACGGATTTCTATATAATCCAGGTATATCCAAATCCAAACGGTGTGCTCAGATCACGATCAAAAAGACCAAAACCACCCCGACTAATACCAAGCCCCAGCAAAAATGAAGGCAAATAAAAGGACACAAGGGTCATTTAACACAAGTCACTACCCACATTGCCGCACAACAGAAACCACAAAAACCAGATCCAAAACCACTGGAAAGCTCCAAGCCCACAGAGAACACTTGGCCCTGCTCTTATTATATAAACACACACAAATCAACAAACACCTCGTCTGCTATATCAAAAGTTCAAAATCCACGCTCAATCCAATTCCAGCGAAAATGAGCGCAACAAAGTGCTGCAAGGCCTGGGTAGTAGCGACGACCGTGGGGGCTGTGGAGGCCCTCAAAGATCAGGGATTCTGTAGGTGGAATCACGCCTTCAGATCCGTCCACCACAATGCCAGAAACACTCTGATCGCATCCATTTCTCAGGCGAAGAGCAAGCTTTCCTCCTCTCTTTGCGATGATCGATCTACTTCTGCAATCGCGCCATCTGCTAATGGAAGATTACAACAATCAGAGGAATCACTTCGGAAAGTTATGTTCCTCAGCTCCTGGGCTCCCAATTGATCAGTCAATTTTCATCCCTTTATTTTATTTTTTTCCCCTTCAGCTTTTTTGGGGCTTTAGATTCTGATTACGGTTGTAAATTATAGAGAGCATCCCCAAACATTTCTCAAAATTTGAATATTGAGGTGTGTGGGATAGAATATACGTGCATACAGATGTAATGTTTTCAAGGTTGGGAGTATAAATATATGCTCGATAGCTTTCATGATTATCTCAATTCAATCCAGCATCATATGATAAAATTCATTATCAAGCACAATTAAAAGATTAAAATATAATTAATCCAAGTCCCACTTCATAACTGATGCAATTCATACCTTTTCAAAATAATTTAATACTTCTTCTCCACCGTATTAATTTGCGTACTTTTTATTTGGACAGTTTTATATAAATTTTTACACACCTAAAATAAAATTAATTTATATATTTACTTATAAATATATATACATATTTACTCATTTATATTATTATTTTATATATAAAATATATTTATCTATAATCTTGTAATGGGTAAATTTTTACAGGGGACAGGGGAAGGGAGTATTAATAAAAAAACATTACAGTGGGAGGGAGTATTAATAAGAAGTCCAAAAATGGCCTTAAAAGATATATATGGCCGACGGCCTTCCCAACAGCTACCAAAAAGTGGGTATTAATCAAAAGTGAAAGGCCCAAACTTAAAGCCTAATCAAAAATGTTAAACCAGACCAAAATTATGATATTTTTTTAAGTCTCAGGTTATATGCACCCGCGTCTGTTTGTAGAGTACATACATTATATGCAGAATATCATAAATATTCATACTATCATCTATCATCTTTTTCAAATTTTGGTACATCCGCCACTTAACTTTGGAAAAAAAAAAACAATTAAAAAAGAAAAAAATAAATTACACCACCACTTAATTTTTAACAATAATAGAATAATTTTTTTAAAAAATAATCAGCAAGAAGGTAGAAAAATAAAAGAAAAAAGGAAAAAAGAAATGCACAAGAATTGACAATTAATTTTGATTTTTTTAAAAAAAAATTGGAATTATATTCTAAAAATTCAAAAATACTATAATTTCATAATACATTTTAAAAAATATATATAATACTTTTGGGATTTTTTTTTTTAAAAGATAGATATAATTCACTAAAAAAACGAATAGAAATTCTGCAAAATTTTTGGAACAAAAAAATTGAAAATATCTTATTTTTTTAGCCAAATTCAAAAATTTTAAGATAGAAAAGAGAAAAAAAGAGAAAAACAATCTGGTCATGGGCTATGCGAGTAGAAGAAAAAAAAAAAAGAATTTCTAAGGGTAACTGTAATGTATGGGTGGTGACCATGGTGTGAGCACTATTTTCAGAATCGGACCGAACCGACCGGTTGAACCGGGAACCGATCACGGAATCGGTCCGGTTACAATCAAAAAACTATTTTTTTACGGTTGAACAGGTCAAACCCGCTCAAAACCGGTCAGTACCGCTCAAAATCGGGCAGAACCGGTTAAACCTGCTATTTTTAAAAAAAATATTAATATTTAATTTTTTTTTACTTATTTTTATTTGTCTTCTTAATCCTAATCAAACCCAAACCCAAAAACTTATTTTCCACATAAAAAAAAAATCTTAACTGAAAAAGAACTAAGAAGAAATTTAATAAAACCTATTTTGATTGAGTTATTTTGTCTCTTTTGTATTTTGTGTTATTATTTTATTACTCTATTGTATTTATTTAATTTTATAAGTGGGTATTTATTTTATTTAACATATAAAATATTAAAAAATAGGTATAAATTATTTTAACGGTTGAACCATGAACCATTGTCTTGTCCGGTTTCATCACCGGTCCGATTATGAAAACCCTGGGTGTGAGGAAAGATTTTTTACTCTATTTTCTACATTTTGGGAAAAAGAGGAAAAGATAGAGTTGAAAGATGACAAAAATATCAAAAATATCAAAAAAAAAAAATGACAAGGTGAAGGGGTGGGGACATGTGGAGCCATAAAAGAGAAAAAAATAAGAAAAAAAGGAGGGGACATGAGAGAGAGAGATTTAAAGAATGATAAAAATAAGAATTTAATATAAGGGAAAATATACATTTTTGTCCTAAAAGTTTCGTTGACTTTGGTTTTCGTCCTCTTAAGTTTTGAATTTTTGTTTTCATCCTCTTAAGTTTTGAATTTTTGTTTTCGTCTTTTAACTTATCAAAAATTATGGTTTTCGTCCTCCAACCACCTATAACCAATCACACAACCGGTAATACATACGTAGATCAATTTTTCTATTTTTTAAGCGAAATACTGACGTGGGGTTATTTAGAGGGAATTAGGTTCTGATGGATAAAATATAGGATTAACCATAAATTCTCTTCCAAATCAAACCCTAGTCAATCAAATCTAGGCATGGGGGCTTGAGAGAATTAGGGAAAAAAAGGAACAAAGAACCCCAAATCAAAACATCCAAAACCCTATATTTTTTTGAGCGCACACTCACTGTATGAGAAGGAAGAGGGATGTCTTCAAAAATTCGTATGAATCAACGAGTTTTGAACGCAATATTAAGTGTCATTGTGGTTTCGTTACATGGTTTGTACATCATATTCAAAAATGAATCCGGACAGAAAATTCTATGGATGTAAGTATTGGACGTTATTTGGGAGGGAATTTACGGATAAAAGTGTATTTTGTCAAGACCTAATTCCCTCCAAATACCCCCACGTTAGTATTTCTTTTAAAAAAATAAAGAAAAAATAGATCCACATGTGTATTACCGGTTGTATAACTGGTTATAGGCGGTTGGAGGACGAAAACCATAATTTTTGGTAAGTTAAAGGACGAAAACAAAAATTCAAAACTTAAGAGGAGGAAAACCATAATTTTTGGTAAGTTAAATGACGAAAATAAAAATTTCAAATTTAAAAGGACGAAAACCAAAGTCAACAAAATTTATATGACAAAAATATGTATTTTCCCTTCATATAAATATACTTAATTTTATAATGTGCATGTGTAATAATTTTATGTGTGTATTAGAAACAGATGTGAGTGTATAAAACCTAGACCATTTTAAGGGACACAAAAACTGTGATGAATTACAAAGAGAGTTACATTATTATTGTGGGCTTTAATTTATGAATAATTAAAGTAAAATAATAATTGCTGATAAAAGAATGATAACTACGGGTGGAGATGTATTAATCAAAATACATAATAATTAGGGTAAGTTACATATACATACATATATAATAGATTAATTATTTTAAATTAGCTTTTAGTTACATTATTTTAAAATTAAGTATAAGTAATGATCTTTTTGTTTATTAACCACACAAATTACTCCATTCATTTTCATTATATTAATTCTCATCCCTCCAAGTTGTTTATCCCAAACTGACGTCTATACAATCGCATAAATTGATATTTCGCCTCGAATTACTTTATATATTAATGTAAATCAATTTCAATTTTACAAACTCACGCACGCATGTTTAGCTCCACTTACTAATTAAAATCAAAATATATATCGTCACACATAGATTATTTATATTGATTTAATCAATATATATATATATATAATTAATTACACACAATTTTACAGTAGAGAATTATATAATATAATATTAACCATCAATATGGCCTTTGACCCACATAATTCCCAGGAGGATAGTAGTTACAAGTCATGAACACATCGCCAGTCTCACAAACAACCCGTGCACACCCTACTCTCCTCGTGCTTCTCCACACAATCTGAGTGTAGTGGCCGCACATCTCCCCCCGTGCACAACTATTATCCTTATAATCATAATACTTCTCCTCCTCCGCCCATGCATCCACCGCATCCATCGCCCCCCAACCCGACCCGCTCCCCCAATATATGTTCTCCCCCAGCTTGAAATCCCCCTCCGGGAACGAGTGAACCAGCCCGCAGTCCCCCCGCCGCTGCGCCGCCCACCACCGCGCGTAGTTCGCCAGCTGGGAATCCCACGTCAGCGGCAGCTCCATTTTTCTTGCCCTCACTAAGTTGTGGCCGTACAGGAATTGTATGGCCTCCCCAATGCAGTTCCAGCAGAGTTGTTTCGATATTCTGTATACGGTGGCGTTGTTCGGCGGGAGTGGTGGCTCCGATAGTGCGGCGTGGTGGATGGTTGCGAGGATTGTGAGAAAAAGAATCATGTGGATGTTCATTATTTTTTATGTTTGCAGCTTAATGCGATAGGTCCTATATATTGCACCTCCGTATGTGTGATGAAATTATGCTAGTTTGATTTGTTGATAACGAAATTTTGTAGGTACATATAAAAAAAATGATGAAATTTTATTTAATTTATTTTTGGGGGTAGCTGCATATATTGGACAGCCAATCAAAAGTTTTTGGTAGTAGGAAATTTATGGTTTAGGATAAACAACATACATTATGGGGGTATAGCATTTTTTGGAAGGGAAGGGACAAAACAAAATAGTAGTAGTAATTATGAGTGGAAGGTCCCGTGACCAACAGAGCTTCAGCCCGTGAACAGCTTTCATTTTCTTATGGGGCCGCGTGGCGATACATAACTCGTCCTTTAATCTGCTTACGTGTGGATTCGACATTGATGAATTGAAATATTATAGTAATTATCTTCACACGATGATGAGATAATAAAATTCTAGTTTATTGGCTAATAAATTATTTATCCATTCGAAATATATATTTTTTTTTATGGATAAATGGTTTTATTCTTCAAAGCAAATATATATCCTATTCTTGTAGAGCTGATCCAAATTTTAAAAAGTGAAAAAGAGAGATATAGCATTTTAAAATGATAATATTTGTTTTTTATTTCAGTGACTGGTAAACAAGAATTATATACTAATACTAAGAAAATATGCACTGTCGACTTGAATTAGATTTAGAAGTATCAATTCATATATAGTTTAACATAATGGGCTTCTCCTTCCTTGAAAGAGTTGCATCGCCTAACTATCTAGGCCCGAAGACCCAACTTATACATGGTAGATCATTCAGGGAAGAAGCCCATTTATTATATACCCAGCCCACTCAAATTTAAATAGCATTTATGAATGTGCAAATATTTGTAGTCTCAAAAAATTAGCTTCTAAATTCATATGAGAAGAAGAGATTATATATATGTAATTCTTTTACCTAATGAAAATTATATATAGCTATGGTGTAATAATTCATAGACTACCATAGTAAAATAATACTTTCTTTGTTCCATTTTTCATTTGAACGTACTTTCACGCACCTAAAAATAAAAAATTTTACACTCACAAAACTTAATAAAATTCTTTTTTATTTATTTTACTATTTTCTTGGTGATGCCTTGAGAAAGTGTAGCTAATTTATATGTGGACTGGTAACAATAAAATGATGCATAGTCTTCTCCTATATATTAAATTATAGATGGTGGTGTTTTATTCTTTTCCGCATAATAAATGTTTTCGCTGTGCATAAGAAGAAGTCAGAGGTTAAGTTAAATATTAGATTATTCACGCGACCGTAGCATCGTGCTAATTATAAACACAAAACTATATATAAATCTTATTTTATCAATAAATTATATTAAAATAAAAATGAGATTAAATGGAGGAAATGCTAGACTTTATAGTGTGTATATATATATCGCCATTTATGATGTGCAGCAAGCCAGCAACCCTATTAATGAAGGGTTGGAGGAGTAATAATTAATTGTGGAATTACAATACCAAAATATGCAACTACTTACAATTTTTTTGCAGTTATATAAAGGAGGAGTTATTCTATTAAATTTGTTTACAATATGTGATGTATATTATCATATGTATTTATTGATATCTTTGGATATATATCATAGTATTTATATTGTTATTTTATTTTAAAAATCTAAAGATTATCAATGAACCTATATATATAAATATATAGTATCAACAAATAATGTAACAATTTAATTTTATTATAAAATTTGTTATAGAAGATTTTGAGTGTATATATAGACTTATATAGTCCCAAAAAAAGTCGCTTCTCAACTGGGTAATTTGACTGTTTAGAGACTTTTAATTAACAATCCTATCATATATTGGCGTAGGTAGGGTGCAGTAAATTAAAGGAACTTATTTATTCCGATTTTTTTTTAGTAAATAATCTTTTATAAAAATAGAAGATGTGAAATACAATAAATTAAATTCCTAATTCTGATAATACAAAGGAATAAAATTATTTTAAACCAACCGAGAGACTATGAAAAATATAAAAAAGAGACATACGCTAAAACTGTAAAGCTCTATAGTAGGAACACACTCCGGACTAAACTGAATATATAAGTTGTGATATATGTGATCATTTCCACCGCGGTACGTATATCTAGATTATATTCGTGAGATAGCTGAATTATAAATAAAACGTATAATCAAACATCACTGAAAGAAATAGAGGAATCCAAATTAACACTATATATAAGAATGTGGTATAAGTATAGTATATAATGAATATCGCCATCTCACTTTTTGTCTAGCTACAACACATATAGGACGGCTGTACAATACGAGAAACAAGAACAAAAACTATACATATGGGGTATATATATATATATGATGACATGAATGGAAAATGACGCATATAACCTCGATGGAAGTGGATTTCAGTAAGGCCTCTCTCCAATGTAATTCCCAGGTGGGTCATAATTGCAAGTCATGAAAACACCCCTACCTCCATCGCACACCACTCTCGCGCACCCAATTCTCCTCGTCTCCTTCCACACAATCTGCGTATAATGCCCACATTGCTCTCCATACGCGCACGAATTCTTCCGGTAGTTGTACACCTCTCTCTCCGCCACCCACGCCGCCGCCGCCTGCGCCGGCGACCAACCCTCCCCGCTCCCCCAGAAGATGTTCTCCCCGTACGGTCCGTTCGAGTGCCGCAGCTCGCAATCCGCCCGTCGCCGACGGGCGTACCGTGCGGCGTACTTCGTCAGTTTTGGGTCCCACACCAGCGGAGGCAGCCGCAGCGCCGCCCGGGCGGCGTTCTGTATGCCCAAGAACTGGCGCACGAAATTCTTGGATGGGGCGGCGCTGATTGATGATGGGCTTAGGAGGAGGAAAATTATGATGTTCATAGTATGGTGGAGCTTCATAATTCGTAGCAGCATTCAAGAAAAACTGCTGCGTGTTAGTTTTGGAGTATATAGTATCAGTATGGACTGCATACATATGCTACTTAGATATTGGGGGGATATATAGTTATGTAAGGAACAATTAAGTGGTTGAATTTTATGGAGTATAAAAACAGGAGAGAGAGAGAGAGAGAGAGAGAGAGAGAGAGAGCATGTGTGGGGTGGCACCCATGTTCCATAATGATTGTCACATCTTGTAGAGGTCAGTACTCATCATACTTGGCCTGACACAACCTTTTAATTAGAATTTTTTTTTTCCTTATGATTTTTAATGTATATGTTTTAGTTTTTCTTTCTTTGAATTGTTTGGCAGATATTGCCTTTGGCTAATTAATTAATCCAAGGATAAAAATATCGGTATCGACGGAAATATCGGTACCCTGAATTTATGGATATATCGGTGGAAATATCGATATCGATATCGGTAAAAAATAGAAAATTCACGGAAATTTCATTAAAATGATGGAAATTTAACATGAAATTTTAGACAATATTATTACTAGTCTTAATACATTAATTGAACTTAAAATCTCAATAAAATGAGAATCTTACAACAAACATATCAAGAAAACATACGTAAGACATATAAAACGATACAACAATTATTCATAATTATTGAATATTACACAACTAATACCAAAATGATGTCCTATGAGCCTCAAATGTAAAAGAAGAAAGACCATCTTGGTCTAAGCAATAATGGTACCAAGTCATCAAATTAGAGAAATTCCCGAAATATATCGAAATTTGTCGAAATTTTGACCGATAAATTACCGAAATTTCCACGATATTTCTCGATAATCTGCACATTTTGAATTACCCTGGACCGATATCGAAATTTCGCCGAAATTTCCCGAAATTTTACCGAAATTTTACCGAAATTTTGGAAAAATAATCGTTCAAGTGAATTTCCATATCGGTACCCTCAAAATTTTGAAATTTCGGCGAAATTTCGGCGAAATTTCACGAAATTTTAATCCTTGAATTAATCCCATCCTAAAAATTAAAGAAGGCCATTACTTTTTTAATCTTAATTAATTGCCGCAGAAAATCTTAATCCATTACATAATTACAGTTCCATTTTACTATTAGAGATCCTTAAGTTTAAAATTAATTTTATTGAGATTTTTTAAATCCAAGTCAAATACCTAATGATCATAAATTAGTAGGCCATGTGAGAGCAGTAGAGGCGCTTGACCTTGACCATACATTTCTTTATTACTCAAATCCAGACATTAAATACATGATAAATTATTTATTACTCAAAACAGACATTTTTTTTTCTTCTAGCATGTACAGTGAGTATATATATAGAAGTTGGCACTTTATTGTAATTCACAAAAATTTTGCTCACAACTTTAATCCATAATCATATATATGACGGCAGTGGCCCACCTACTAGAATGGTGATCCACTAAGGTCTCATTCAGTCTCAGACCATATCACATGGGACTCGAGATCATGTGAAGAACCAAACTATATACATTTAGGTTTAACATATCATAAATTAGATCAATTGATGAACAACTTTCAATGACAAACGATTAATTTGGATTATACAATGTAGACAGTGGATTGAGTTGGATAGACGAGTGACGATCTGTCAATTAACAAGATCAACCTGAAATTAATTAAGGTCGATTAGATAATTAATTAAAGTGATCATCATCAAGAATGTCTAACCTACCTAAATACTCTTTACTCACTGCACAACTCATAGATCGTGTTGAGTCATTGGAGCCGAAGAGATCAATTTCGATTCGATGACGAACAGTTTCAAAGAGGGAGAGAATGATGGATCGGATGAAAGATCATGATAGAGATCTCGAATAATTATAGAAAAATTTGAAGAATAAAAAATATTAGAAATAATATATATTTTTATTATTTCTTTGTTAAAATTAAGATTTATAATTATCTTTAATAGATTGTTTACTATTTAATTTTGGGGTGTAACTCATCATTGATTAGTTGATTATTGATATTGAAAGAATTAAGGGGGCGTTTGGTATGGAAATCCTTCAATAGTAATGGGAATTGAGATATAATTGTAGTAATTATAGTAGCAAATTAGAACAAATGAGATACACAACATTGTTTTTCCTCCTAAATAAGGTAATCAACACCCCCATTTGATTACTCCCTATTCACCTTGTAATCAGCCTCCTCAATCAATCTCCAATATCACAACTAACATCTTTCTTTTTTGTCCACTTTTTTCAAAATTGGAGCACAACGCTATTGATATAATCACCATAAATACAAACACACATTCAACATATGTAGGGCAAAAAAGGAAAATGAAATTTCATTCTCATTACCATTGATGAATTTGAAACAAGCCCCCCCTAAGTTATTCTCTTCTTATCATGTTTTTGGTTATCATTCTTCCATTATTCAAATTTGAATCAATAAATTAACACATTAATCACATTTGCATATAATTAATATTTGGATATTTTTAAAATCAACGGCTATTTATATTTGTGCTCACATTTGCATCAGTAATAATCTAAACTTGGTTCACTAGATCACATTGCTAACATTCTATCTCAATTCAAAGGGACCGATCTGAAAAAAATCTGTATGAACTCAAGCTCAATAGAACTTCAACGTGACCATCATGAAGTCTAGCTCGATCATCTAGCTGAAGACCTGGAAATTCATTGAATAACGGATGGTAATCGGAATCATAAAAACATACTCCCTCTGTCCACCAATTATATACACATTTTTTTGCACGTGGTTTAATACAATATATTGGTGGATATTTTGGAGTATTGTGAGGTTCATTTATGAATAGAGTAGATATTTTTGGAAAGTACATATGATGAACTTTTAAAAAATATTCACTTTATTTATAAACGGACCTCACAATACCCTAAAATATCTTTCGACATATTACATTAAACCACGTACAAAGAAAAATGCATATAATTGGTGGAGAGACGAATTATCAATCAATTTTTAAGAAGTATCAACAAGAACTTTAGTTATAGTTATCTAACCTTATTTCGTTTGTTTCCTAGTGTGCATTTTAATTGACTAGTGTGGTCATGTGTCCAAACAAATAAAGAGCCTGGTAGACGAACATAAAGCATGTTTGACATTAATAGAGTTATATATCTAGTTGATAATTGGCCGAATTTTTTGTAACTGTTAAGTGTAAAGATAAGCTGAGTTTGAGTACTGAAGAATAGTTAGGAATCCTGATCCTGAGAATTGGATCCGGAGGAATATTCCTAAGAAAGCATCCTGAGCCTGAGCGAAGACTTGATCCTGAGTCAGGAGTGTTCTGATCCTGACACTCATCCTGAATGTCGTCCTGAGTGGTCAGATCAGTGAAGACACTGAAGACTCAGTAGAACTTAAGGCAATCCTGAGAGATCATCCTGACCTGAAAATCACCTACTCCTCGAGTCACTCAGCATGAAGGCGATCCTGAGCTAACAGTTAAGAAAACAGAGCATGGCAAAGGCGACTTCAACAGAATGATAAAGTCGGTTATTTGGGCAGCTGGCAGAGCAATCTCATTGGACGCCGGAACAGTTATTCAAGGCGGCTATAACCATACGAATCTCGTTGATTTGTTAAGAGCTCAAAGGTGGCTAAGGGTCTGATCTATAAATATGTATTCATTCCAGTCTTTTCAGAGAGTGCTTCATTCTAAATCTTAGAGAGAGAAAGCTTGTAATCTGTAAACATTATTTCATCATTTAGTGAAGTGAGTCAACCCCATCCGTGGACGTAGATCAATTTGATCGAACCACGTAAATTGCTTGTTCTTTTGATTTCCTGATTATTTCTGTTGAGTGTGTTCATCCGGCAAGTTCTTCCAATTGCTCTGAAAACTTCAAGTCTTATTGAGCACGATTCAGTTTCGATCATATTTCACAACAATTGGCACCGTCTGTGGGAATTGGAGGAGGAATCGACTGGTTAATCATCAATCATGGCATCTACCAACCTGGAATTTGAGAAATTCATTGGAGCAAACGATTTTGGTTTGTGGAAGATCAAGATGAAGGCTCTCTTAACTCATCATGGGCTGGCCAATGCTCTGAAGCCTGAAGATCAATGGCCCCCTTCTTCGTCAGAAAATTCAGGCAAGAGACAAGAAATATTGGAAAAGGCTCATAGCACAATCATCTTGTGTCTGGGGGATAAGCCTCTGAGGGAGGTGTGCAAGGAGAAGACTGCCATTGAGGTTTGGAGTAAGCTGGAGAAGGTGTATCAGACCAAGTCTGTCACCAACAAGTTGTTCATGAAATAAAAACTGATGTCATTCAGGATGAATGAAGAGAAGGGGTTGATTGAACAACTTGAGGAATTCAACAAGGTTGCTGATGATCTTGAGAACCTGGGAGTGGAAATTGATGATGATGATGATGATGAAGCTCTGATGCTCCTGAATTCTTTGCCTAAATCCTTTGAGAATTTCAAGGATACCTTACTATTTGGGAGGCAGGATAAATTGTCCTTTGATGATATTCTGGGTGAGCTGAAAACTAAGTCTATTCAGCTACATGCTGATAAGAAAAATTCAGTTCAGGCTGAAGGATTGAATGTCAGGTTCAAGAAGGGAAAGAAAGATTTTCAGAACAAGAAGAAGAAGAACACAAAGGGGCCAAAATCTGGTGATTTTGTTGAGAAGAGGAAATGTTTTGCTTGTCACAAAACTGGTCATCTCAAGAAGAATTGCCCTGACAGAAATAGGAATCAGGGAGAAAAACAAAAGGCTGATATAACTGTTGCTGCTGAAGGTGGGTATGATAGTGCTGAGGTGTCAATGGTTACTAACCTGAAACTGAATGATGAGTGGGTACTGGATTCTGGATGTTCATTCCATATGCGCCCTGATGAATCATTATTCAAGGAGTTGAGGAGGTTTGACGGAGGCTCAGTTGTTCTGGGCAATAATCAGACATGTAAGGTGAAGGGGAGTGGTTTTGTCAGGTTGAAGCTGCATGATGGAGTAGATAAGATACTCTCAAATGTGAGGCTGGTGCCAGAACTGAAGAGAAATCTGATCTCTCTGGGTTCACTGAATCAACTGGGTTATGAGTTCAACACTAAGGATGGTTATATCCTGATAACCAAAGACAAGAAGGTATACATGAAAGGCAAGAAAGTCAATGGATTGTATATCCTGATTGGAAGCACTTCTTCAGGGTCAGCAAACAATGTTATGGACAGCACTGAGGCCATGATATGGCATAAAAGGTTGGGCCATATTGGAGAAAGGGGGCTCCAAGAACTTTCAAAGCAGAAGGCTTTTGGGGAAGGAAAGGTGATGAAATTGGATTTTTGTGACAATTGTATCCTGGGCAAATCCAAGAAAAATTCATTCCCTAAAGGTAAAAAGACTACTGATGCACCTCTGGATTATGTTCATTCTGATATCTGGGGACCAGCTAAGGTGGAGACTCAAGGAGGGGGAAGATACTTCATGACAGTCATTGATGACTTCAGCAGGAAAGTATGGGTATTCATACTGAAGCAGAAGAGTGAGGCCTTAGCAAGGTTCAGGGATTGGGTCAATGAACAAGAAAATAAGAGAGGAAGATCCATTAAACATCTCAGGACTGATAATGGATTGGAGTATGTATCAGAGGAGTTCAACAATTTCTGCAAGGAAAGGGGGATCTCTAGACACAGGATTGTTCCTACAAATCCTCAGCAAAATGGCTTGGCTGAGAGGATGAATAGGACAATCCTGGAAAAGGTCAGGAGTATGTTGTCAGATGCAAAGCTACCCAAGGTATTTTGGGGGGAAGCAGTCAGTACAGCTTGTTATCTTATTAACAAGTCAAATTCCTCAGCAATTGAGTTCAGGACACCTGATGAGGTATGGTATGGGAGGATCTCGGACTACAATAACCTGAAGGTATTTGGTTGCTCAGCTTTTGCCCACATCAGGCAGGATAAGTTGGAACCTAGAGCACTGAGATGTATCTTCTTAGGATATCCTAAGGGAGTGAAAGGATACAAGTTATGGTGTTTGGAACCTGGACATAAAAGGTGTATTGTCAGTACAGATGTGACTTTCAAAGAGAAAGTCATGGGATATAATCAGCCCATCAGCATACACGACTCAGATGGTATACTTTCAGGAGATGGATCTCAGGTTGAGGTGGAGACTCCTGAAAGGAACTCAGGACAAGGAATTTTTTAGGTAGGTGAAACCTCAGGGAGGACTCAGGAGGAGTCAGAGGAAAGTGATATTGATTTTCATTCTGACCATTCAATTTCAGATACTGAAGGCCAAGATCTCAGGAATTATAGTCTAGCAAGAGACAGACACAGGAGAAGCATACACCCTCCAACTAGGTTTGGTCAGGCTGACATGGTGTCCTATGCCCTGATAACCGCTGAAGAGGTGGAGCATCAGGAACCACAAAGTTATGCTGAAGCCGTGTCAAGCAAAGACAAATAGAGATGGGTATTGGCCATGACTGAGGAACTTCAGTCATTAGAGAAGAACAACACTTGGACCTTTGTGAACAAAGTTCAGGGACAGAAGGTAGTCAGTTCCAAGTGGATCTTCAAGAAGAAATCTGAAATGGGGTCAGCAGGAAGAGGGAAGCTGAGATATAAGGCAAGGCTTGTTGCCAGAGGCTTCACTCAGAGAGAGGGGGTAGACTTCAATGAGGTATTCTCACCAGTGGTGAAACACTGTTCAATCAGAATCCTATTGTCAAAGGTAGCTCATGAGGACTTGGAGCTTCAGCAGTTAGATGTCAAGACAGCCTTTCTACACTGAGACCTGGAAGAAACTATACACATGCAACAGCCTGAAGGTTTTATTCTACCTGGGAATCAGGATAAGGTGTGTCTACGGAAGGAATCATTGTATGAACTGAAGCAAAGTCCTAGGCAATGGTATAAGAAGTTTGATAGTTTTATGATCTCCATAGGCTTTACAAGATGCAGGTATGATAGTTGTGTCTATCTTGAAAAACAAGGGAAGAAAGTACTCACATATCTGCTATCTATGTGGATGACATGTTGGTTGCAAGCAAGAGTCCTGAAAGAATTCAGAGGCTAAAGGCAAAGCTCAGTAGCACATTTGACATGAAGGATCTGGGTATGGCTAAGAGGATACTGGGCATGGAAATTATCAGAGATAAGGACAAATGAAGGTTGTTCTTAACTCAGAAGGATTACATCCTGAAGATACTCAGGAAGTTCAACATGCATGAAGCCAGAGTTGTATCTACACCCCTTGGTCAACAATTCAAACTAACATCAAGTCAGTGTCCGAAGTCAGAAGAAGAGAAGGCACAAATGAGTAAAATCTCTTACTCAAATGGGATATGTAGCATAATGTATGCTATGGTGTGCAGCACGCCAGATTTAGATCATTCAGTCAGTGTGGTCAGTAGATTTATGGCAAATCTGGGAAAGACACACTGGGAGGCTTTTAAGTGGATAATGAGATACTTAAATGGAACTGAAAATCTGGGGTTACTCTTCGAGAAGACTAAGGATGGCACTCAACCACTTCAGGGATATGTGGACTCAGATTATGCTGGAAGCATTGATACGAGGAAATCCTTATCAGGATATGTGTTCACATTATATGGTACAACAATCAGCTGGAGAGCAGTACTTCAGCCAGTAGTGGCACTCTCAACTACTGAGGCTGAGTATATTGCGATGACTGAAGCAGTGAAGGAAGCGATGTGGCTCAAGGGTATGATTAAAGAATTTAGAATCAGACAAAAGAAAGTTGCAGTTCAGTGTGATAATCAGAGCACAATTCATTTGGTTAAGAATCAGGTCTTTCATGAAAGGTCAAAGCATATTAATGTCAGACTTCATTTTGTGAGAGATGTGGTGGAAAAGAAAGTGATTTCAGTGCAGAAGGTTTCCACTGAGGACAATGCTGCGGATATGCTGACTAAGGTCTTACCTATTTCCAAATTCAGATATTGCTTGGAGCTGATCAAGCTGCAGTCATGGGATGTACCATGAGCTAGGTCCTGAGGTGGAGTGTGGAATGGGGGGAAACTCACTTACTTTAAGGTGGAGAATTGTTAAGTGTAAAGATAAGCTGAATTTGAGTACTGAAGAATAGTCAGGAATCCTGATCCTGAGAATTGGATCCGGAGGAATATTCCTGAGGAAAGCATCCTGAGCCTGAGCGAAGACTTGATCCTGAGTCAGGAGTGTTCTGATCCTGACACTCATCCTGAGTGGTCAAATCAGTGAAGACACTGAAGACTCAGTAGAACTGAAGGCAATCCTGAGAGATCACCCTGACCTGAAAATCACCTACTCCCTGAGTCACTCAGCATGAAGGCGATCCTGAGCTGACAGTTAAGAAAACAGAGCATGGCAAAGGCGACTTCACCAGAGTGATAAAGTCGGTTATTTGGGCAGCTGGCAGAGCAATCTCATTGGACGCCGGAACAGTTATTCAAAGCTGTTATAACCATACGAATCTCGTTGATTGGTTAAGAGCTCAAAGGTGGTTAAGGGTCTGATCTATAAATATGTATTCATTCCAGTCTTTTCAGAGAGTGCTTCATTCTAAATCTTAGAGAGAGAAAGCTTGTAATCTGTAAATATTATTTCATCATTTAGTGAAGTGAGCCAACCCCATCCGTGGACGTAGATCAATTTGATCGAACCACGTAAATTGCTTGTTCTTTTGATTTCCTGATTATTTCTGTTGAGTGTGTTCATCCGGCAAGTTCTTCCAATTGCTCTGAAAACTTCAAGTCTTATTGAGCTCGATTCAGTTCCGATCATATTTCACAACAGTAACAATTCGTGATTTTAATTTATTTAAAAAAATAACCGGAAATATATTAGCATGTGCGGACAAATAATTCTAGTTAAAAACAAACAAGGTATCTAAATTAAAAAGAGGATCAATCATTTGCATTTATATAATATTATTAAATTGACAAAAGAATTTCGCGGTTATTTCCTATTTAAAGACGCACACTAATTACATCAACATATTTTTATTAAGTCTAATTTTAGACATCAATTTACATCGTATATTTTAAGCATTTTAATCTCTATTTTATATTTTAAATCGTATCATCCTACAAATACAGATTAATTTTTGTAAAATACATATATTTGAACAGATAAAATAAAAAGTAAATTTATTATATATAATTTTGTTTATCATTTTATAAAATTTGCAGGTCTTATAGTGTTTATATATATATGTATGTATGTATGTGTGTGTCAGAGCTTCTTACCTTTGAGATTTGATAAACTTAATTTTTAATTGGTAGTGGAGTTATAAATTAAGCCCAATGACCTTTGTGATTTTATTAATTTTGTTGTTTCAGTTTTTTAAGGAAAAGTAATCATAATTATTTGCCAATGATTGCACATGAATCGTCTATGAAGGCTGTGTACTACTTTAAGGCAGCCGATCTCCTCAACGTCATCGGTGCCTTGACAGAATGGGGTATATCTATCTATTTTTTTTTTTTCTTTTGCTTCAAAAAATATCATATTTATAAATTAATTTAAAATATTTATATAATTATATACAAACATAATTTTTATAGAATTAATTTGTAATTAATATTATTTTTTGAAACTATATATTGTAATTTTTCCTAATAAAATAGACAGAGGGTGTTTTCAAATTCCATATATCTATTTTTCTTTTTTAATCATTTGGTTTTTGGAAGTTCTTTTGTTTTGAATCTGAAATGCAAACACCACCCAATTAATTGGAGTACTTATTTTAATATATATGATGTCTTTTACGTAAAATTGTCTGATATTTTCAAATATTTTTGTGACATTTTTTAAAGTTGAGTATATCTTATCCAACAATTACCGATAAATATTAATTATTAATAGTTAAAAGTTAGTTTATAATTATTTTTTTCATGCACAATTTTGTTGTGTGCTTTACCTGTATAAATTATTTAAAAAATTTGATTATACTGAACTAACAATAATTGATTTTGTATACCACCAACTTTCGATTTCTTGAACGGGTGTATACAAACTAAAATAAAAAATAAAAAGACGAATAAACGGTGTTCAAACCTCAAAACATAAAATTAATAGATGCAAAAGAAAATCATAAAAATTGTTTAGTAATAGAAAAATATATTATATCACCTAATTATTAGATGTAAAATTCGAACCTACAAAAAAATAAATATACAAAGATAAATAAACAATTCGATATCAGAGTATGATAAATAAAAATATCAGTAGATAAATAAGAAAGAGTCAGAGACGCCCAAAGAAATAAAGTTAAAAGATGAGAATAATAATGTTTATAAATCAATGATGCAACTGGCGCTTGGCGTTCGTTGGACGGTCGAGTGGCGCTAAGCGCCTAAGCGACGTCTAGGCGGTGCCAAAGTGTGTTTTTTTTCTACTAATATTAAATTTTTTCTGAATATATATTAATAAAAATACACATTATACGATAAATTATAAACTTCAAACATAGTTAATAACCAAATACATTTTTCACAAAATGTAACAAGTCAACAAAATATTAAAAATTAGGGGCAACCACACTCTGGTCCAAAGTAACCAGTTTAACAAAAGGTGAGTTACAAAAACTTTTTCATCTTACAAATAGGTCTAAACACGAAAATAAGACATGAGTTAATTAGAAACTAATAAAGCAGGAATCTAGCTATGAACCTACACCCTATACCTGACGCGCTACAGTAGCCTAGACTGACGAGCTACATTAGCCTAGGCTAGAGATGTTAATCCGGGCTGGGCTAATAGGGCCGGCCCGTTTAACCCTGAAAAATGCAGGGTTAGGGCCATGCTTTCATTGGCCCGTTTAAATCCGGGCTTTTTTGACCCGGCCCTATTAGCCCGCCGGTTAACCGAGCCCGCCCACTAGCCCGCATAATTTTTTAATTTTATATATATCTATTAAATATATAATATACTTATTAGTTATTATTATTATTAATTGAAGTTATCTCCAATTTCTATTTAGGTGTTATATTAATTTTAAGTATTTATACTTAACTTTTAAATACCAATGAACTTTTAAATATTTAAGTGTTGACGTTTGAACTTTTGTAATTATATTAAACTATTTTAAATAATTTTAATGAAATTATGGACCATGTTTAGGTTTTAGTTTAAATATTAACATTTTATGACAATTATTTTAGATTATGTGTTAAAATTTAGATTTTTTTATTATTTATGACATGACCCGTTTATGACCCGTTTAGCCCGAGGACCGCTAGGGTTAGGGTTAGGTCTCAAATATTAGAGGACCGTTAAGAATGAACCGGATAAGGCCCTAACCCGTTTAGCCCGAAACCCGTTAGGGCTGGCCCTATAGGGTTAGGGCTAGCCCGTTTAACATCTCTAGCCTAGGCTGACGCGCTACAGTAGCCTAAGGCTAACACGCTACAGTATAAAATTTAAATTTATACGCTACAGTACGGTATAATTGAGAAGACTATAGTATAACCGATAATCAATAGTATAATGCACTATAGTAAAATCGTAAGCTATGGTATAACCGACAATACATCAATAGTATAACAAACTAAAAAGTTACATAATCAGTTTGAATCTAATCGAAGAACACTATCTTCTTCATCAATTTCCAGTTTCCACCACAATTAAACACTATCTTGTTTACATATTTAACTTTTCTATCAGAAACCATTATTGGGACATTGAAAGTCCACTTTCTTCACTACCTTTATCACTGCAAAATAAAAATTAAAATTGAGTTAGAAATGTTTTTCCATAGAAATGTCACTACACAAGAAGCATTCAATATACACTGAGTTCGGAAGTATCATTCCACATGACACTGAATAAAAACTTCCCACATGCTTTAATTAATTAGCTAATGATGACGAAAAGCTTTGCAACAAGCTAAAATCATTAAGTTGCAATTAAAGAAACAAATAATTTTCAAATTCTTGAAAGTTAAATAAAAGTTCAATCATCTTCATCTGGGGTATGAGACCCATAATTTTTATGCTTACTTCCAGTTTAACTAGAAACTCAAATATCCCACTAACTTAGAAAATGTACACCACGCAAGTCTCAATAAAATCCAAACACCGAAAAAGGTATACAAAAGACAATCTCCAACCACCCCAAAAGCATTCAAATGACAATCTACAAACAATGATCCAACTCAAACCTCAAAACACATGGAGAATCAAATCATTCAACAAAATTGAGCCTTTCAACAGAATCACTGGAAAATAAATATCATAACTAATCAATAAACCGTGACCAAATCAATCTCATCATAATTCACACTAGAGGTAGCAGAAAACCATAATCAACAATCAGAAATTCCTCATGAACTTAATGTTGACCGATTCATTACCAAGTAATAGTACCATAGTATATTGAACTATGCAAATATTTATTTTTCAGGATAACTATGTTTGCTTCTGGAGGAGGATTTGAATGGAAGTGTAAAATGATTAGACTCCAAATCCACCCAAATAAGAATCCATCTAACTCACTCAAATATTAATTCAAAGCCTTGTCTGAATTAATAGTTTGTAAAACTAGTAGGGTAGAGCAGTATACCAAACTTACATTCGTTCTGCATCTGGTCCATATTTAGCAAATTGAACCATTATTTCTCTCCCATCAACAACTCTTCCTACAAAATACATGTAATATAACATCAGATTAGGGGATTTTGAGCTCTACAACAGTGACAATAGGGGTGTTTTATGTTGACGGCTTCCGTCTTCTTCGTCGGCGATAAACAGGGGTGCGAGGACGGTGGCTCGGCAGCAGCTTCATCTCAAAATCATAAAGCAAAAAAAAAACTAATAGGCTAGAGAGAGAGAGATTTTACCACAGATCTGGATCGAAAACCATGGATTCGATGGTAGAAAATCCACTGTCACCGTCGCCGTCCCTGTGCGTCATCGTCACTAACGTTCTATTGAGGAAGAAATTCCTCGGCAACGACTTCCGACCCGCGTGAGCCTCGGGAGAACTGTTTCCCCGTCGTCGTTAGTCCGGTTTTCCACTTCCAGGAGGCTCCTGATCGAGGCGCAATCGCACCACCAGAGGCAGAGTCAGAGCCAGAACCCCTGGTCGTTGCCGAGGAAGACGTGCTCGTGTTCGCCTACACCGCACCCAGGATCCTCCCGGTGTAATCTCCACAAGAACAATGCTTCCTGGGTACAGCGCTGGAAACCAGACGTCGTCGTATCGATCGAGTCATCAATTGAATATGCGGGGGTCGGCGATGACGAATTCTCTGGTGCGAATTGGAACCGTGGAAGGGGATTTGTTGAGGAGAGCTCTGGCGGCGTTGATTCGGCCGTCGTTCACCTACATCGTCGCCCTCTGTTTTTCGATTAGGACGGCGCCGGTGAGATTTGAAAAAATTGAGGAATGGGAATTTGGTAGAGAGAAGAAAAAGAAACCCTATGAGAGAGAGAGTGGAGTCCGAATATAATGGAGAGAGATGAAGTTTTCAAATTGAGAGTAGCCTATTACCTAGGCTAATAATCTGAGGACTAAAATTTTATTTAGTTACTTAAATTATAATCATTAACTCTAATTTAGACTCAAATGTAAGTTATATTTTTAGCATTATTAGAATGTGGTTTGTGTGGTTACTTTAGACTAGATTGTATTTTTCCCTAAATATTATGATAATATTACATTGTCCAACTTCTAAATGAAATACAAAAATAACAAAATGCATAGTACGAATAAATTATAAAGTACTTCAATTAAATTTTTATTTTTTAGTAATTTATTTTTTACTTTTTAATTTTAATTTTAACCTTTAACTTGAAATTTAAAAAAAATTAAAAAGAGTAATGGTCGTCTAGGCGGACTCGGCGGCGCCAAATGTGTTGGCGGAATTTTCTAGGCGATTTGGACTAGACGTCGCGGTTGAGTGCCACCAAGTACTTAGGCAGTCTCGGCGGCCGTCATTTACATCACTGTTATAGAGTCAAAATTTATAAATATATATAGAAATTAAGATGAATGGTTGAGATTTAAAAGAATTGGATATATGATTCATATATGAATATATTTATAAAATTTATATAATATATATATATATATATATATATATATATATATATATATATATTTATACAAGTTAAAAATATAGGGTCAAGATAAAAACAATTAAAATATAAGATCAAGGTTAACTTTTTATGCCAAAATTAAAAAAATTAGATGAATTTTGAAATTGAGAATTTTGATTAATTTCATAACTTCGTCTTTATATAGTCTATCTTATTATGAGCAACACTTGTGTAGAAATTTCTACCGTAGAAATATCCATTTTTTTAAAAATTCACGGATCTAAATCGGGTCTGGTAAGATTTGGACATTTTTTTCCAAAATTCGCGCAACTTGTAGTTTCAGGTTTTTTCGCTCCCAAGTATGTTACAATTTGGACAAATGCGTGTTACAATTAGGCAAAATATGTGTTACTAATTCTTAAAAAAATAATTTTTTGTATTTTTCAAGTAAATATAAAGAAAATATGTATTTCTGCAACTATAAATATGTGTTATTTAATTTATTTTTTTATTCTCTTTGTTGATTTATGTTAATAATATGTTTTTTCGCTCCCAGGTATGTTACAATTTGAGCAAATGCGTGTTACAATTAGGCAAAATTTGTGTTACTAATTCTTAAAAAATTAATTTTTTGTACGTTTCAAGTAACTATAAAGAAAATATGTATTTCTGCAAATATAAATATGTGTTACTTAATTTATTTTTTAATCTCTTTGTTGATTTATGTTAATAATATGTTATTCATGTACTTAATACATCATTTAATACCTTATATATGTTATATAAAATATAATATATATATTTTTATAAGGATAAATAAATGTTTGTGTATACAATAACACACATTTGATCTTGCAGTAACACACATTTACTCTAATTGTAACATACATTTGCAGTAACACACATTTACTCTAATTGTAACACACATTTACTCTAGATGTAACACACATATGCACTAACACAAATTTACTCCAATTGTAACATAAATTTGCAGAAATACATATTTACTCTAATTGTAACACATATTTGTTCCTCAATTTGTGTTATTATATGAGCATATATGTGTTACTATAGGATAAAATGTATTTTTATTAAGAATAAATATGTGTTACATTGCATTAAAAATATTTACTTCTACAAAAATAAATGAATATGTGTAGAAAACAACATTTAATCTGGTTGTAACACATGTTTTGTCTTAAAGTAACATGCATTTGCCCAAACTGTAACATACCTGGGAGCGAAAAAAACTGAAATTACAAGCTGCTCGAATTTTGGAAAAAAATACTCAAATTCGACCCGACTCAGTTTATACCCGCGAATTTTCAAAAATGGATATTTCTACTGATCTTAGATCCGTAGAAATTTGTATATAAGTTTTTGTCTCTTATTATACTACTACTCCCTATGTCCACCAAATTATTTTTCATTTTCCTTTTTTGTTTGTCCACAAAACTTTTTCTCATTTCCTTATTTGAAAACAACCCACACTCACAATAAAATTTTGGGCCCCATAATATTTTTACTTTTCCCTTACTTTATCTATCATTTCAATAAAATATTATTTTTTATTAAATCTCGTGCCCACAAATGAAATGGGAAAAAATTCATGGACGAAGGGAGTATAATCTTTGTATACAAAAAATTTAACTACAAATTTTCACTATATAGTATGATTTTTAATACTTTAAAATTTTAAGTATTTGAAAAATATAACTTTAAAATATTCATGTTAAAAATTATATTATTATGTAAGGTTTTACACAACTATTATACTTATTTTAGAGTCATTCTATTATATATCACGTGTATGATATGCACTTAGGGCATCTTCCATTTGGGTATAAAAATTCAGATTTAGATTTTAAAAGCTAAAATTCATTGTAGTTTGAAATTGGAAAATATATTTTGCTTCACTCAAATTTTTCTACTTTTATTTTCTCTTATATCATAAAGTTAAAATATACCCTACTAAAAAAAATTCAAAGAGAACACAAATTTTAAAATCCAAGATATTTTAAAAACCACTAGTATTCAAAAACTTATTTTTAAAAGTCACTTAAAACTCAAAAAGAACATCCCCTAAAAATTTGAAAATTACCCAAATCATTAATTATCAGTAATATCCAAAAAAGTAATCCATAATATTCTAAGTGATAATCAGTAATGCCCAAAGATTAATCAGTAATATTTCAATTGCAAAATTACACACAAAGTTTGGCATGTACTATGCAAGTTTAAAAAAAAAATCAAAATTGAACTTAATTTTTCTAGTACATGTCGTGCACATAGTGTATACTAGTATTTGTATTTATTTCATACACAAATACTCAATCCGTCTCCTTATAAGTTGCTCACAATTTTTTGGCACTAATATTAAGAAAGGTATAAAAATATTGGTACAGTACATGTGATATGATAGAGAAAAGTAAAAAAGTAATGAGAATAGTGTAAAAATTATTGAAAATAATAATAAAGAAGTGAATAGTAGTTTCCCAAAAAGATAAAAAAATAAATGTGCAATATATAATGGGACATACGAAAATGACAAAATGAACAACTTATGATAAGACGGGAGGAGTATTACATAAATTAAAATATATTTATTTTATTAAAATGACATTATTTTATATATAATAAACAGATTAATTTATATATGTAATGTTATAAATAAATTTGGCAAATATACCCCATAAAATGCGGTACAATGATTAAAATCCATAATAAATTGGTGTTTCCAGGGAATTAAGCCCATTAAAAATCATGTAACCTGCTTAATAAAATAAAAATAACTAGAATGCATGCCAAATTTATCGCCTAAATTAGCGGAACATGATTAAAAATCATGAATATAGCGGTCACAGTTCATCACCTGCTACCCTTCTGTACTCCACTCCAAAGTATCATGCTCTTTACCTAATCATTAGACGTATTTGACTTTTACATTTATTTTTTTAAGTTTATATATCTAATTAAACTGAACTAGGGAAATGCTTCATATATTTTTTTTTTATCCGTAAATATTAGTAGTTGTTAGAAGTTAGTTCACCAAGTCTCCAAACACTCATATCTACAGGCCAATCATATATTTCTCTTCTATTCGTTCCAAAAAAAAAAATCGAACCCGAATTAATCACTCAAATGAAGAGTCCGGTGATCAAATGCTCATGTATTAATTTTTCTTTTTTAAAAAAAGGACTTTTATATACAAGGGAGCAACCTCCAAGTTCCAACAATTTACAAAATCAGTACCGCGACTCGACTGTGAATATCTCATGTTTTTTTTATAGCTCTATTACCTAACATTCTTATATTTGAATTCGAGATACATTAAAAAATATATATATATTTGTTCTCACTTGTGATGATTTTTTATTGTGGTGGGTAGCGGTTTCTCCCTTTGTGGGGTTATAATTTTTAAATTGTAGTTTTTGGTCTTCCTCTTGTGCTGATTATAGTTCTAATTTATAATGATATAAAATAATGTGTCATATACTCAGTGATTAAAAAAATCTTTATAATCAATTAATTTAGAAAAAAAATGGTATCAAGCTGATCGTAAGAGATTAGAAATCATTGCGGTTGTACATGTAACTTTCGGGTAGCAAGTTATATGGGTTATTGTCTTATTGATGAATAAAAAATTTGCATGTGATGAGTTTATGTCTAAGGGTGCACGAATTCTTCTAAATTTATCATATTGCAGTATTCGATTTATACTCGCCTTCTAAAATAGTTAGTGATTCTTGATTATGTGTGTATCCAATTCTTCACGTGGTGAATTCAGCTACTACGTGACAAATTCAATTAACGGATACTCGAATCCGAGTTGCTAATCCTACATGTTAATCATTAAATATACCTTTTCAATTAAATTTTATTATTTTATATAACTTAAATTTATAATGTGACACTTACTTTAGATTATATTCACTATTATGATGTAGGCAATGTGCTAATGAAACTTGATAAATATTTTGTAATTTAACTATATTAAATCATTTAACGTACTTAAACTTTGGCTAGAGAAAATGTAAATTAATACATTTAATTTACAAATTGTAAAAAATATATATATAATTTTTTAGGTGTTAAATATAATAAAATATAAATATGTAGATATATCCTTGACGAATCGCACCTAGTTTATTTTTATAAATTCACATTCTCTTATTTGTATCTTATCACCTCACATTCTCGTACCTGCACCTGTGCAACAGAGGTTTATGTAAAAGATTCATTTATTTATTTATATAAATTTATGAGGTTATTATTCAATTTGGAACTTACACATTAGTGCACTTTATAATGCTAATTTTAAAATAGATCACTAAAAAACCAAACTTACAAATAAGTTCACATTTTATTTTTTGCACACAACCATAAAATATTTTTCACAGTTATTAGTCTTTAAGGCACAATATATTATTTTTTAATATTTGATTTGCATAATTTATTGTTTTACAGTTTTTTATTTGCACAATTTATTAGTTTACAGTTTTCGAACCTATTCATGGGTGCAAATTAAGTTGCACACAAGAATTCTTTTTTTACACAATTTGCACCCATGCAAAAAAAAAAAAAAAATTTGCACAAGCACAATAATCTATACAGTTCATTATAAACTTTACACAAATATCTCAATTCATTGCAAATTCATTAAACTAAAATTTACATCTAACATTACAAATTAAACTAAAATTTACATTTAAAATACATGTGGCAGCAATGGTGCGTGAATGATTTTTGGAGCTATATTTCTCAATCATCGATAATAGATTCATAATCTTCATCGGAGCACCTGCTTCACAGACCAAAATTCAGTAAAACACCCACGAATTCAGAATTTAAAAAGTAAAACAAAATCAAATTAGGAACTGTAGCTTATGAACCGAGAAATTCAAAAGGCAAAATGAAATTAAAATCCACACCACCTGTAAATCGATCCTTCAAGCTTGGTTGTCGGAAAATTATGGAGATATGCACATATTTGTAAATCTTTTGAATTGAAGAACACATTTTAAACTCAATGAAGAATGAAGCATCTGAATATAATATATGTGTGTGTTTAAGATCTAATTGCACGAAAACCACCAAACTATCAACAATTTTGTCCTTAAATTGTTAAATTATCTTACATTAATACTAATTATCTTAATCCATCAATCGAAATATACCATTTAACTCACAAATAATAATCTCTAGATTATAATCTTGCTAATCTATCTTAAGTTATTTATCTTGTCCATTGAATCAAATGAGTCATAAGAGTCACTCTAACATATACCATTTTCACATGTATTTTAATTAAAAATTCAATCTTAAAAAATACCCCAAAAGTAATACTACCTCCGTCCCCCAAAAATTTGCAGTACTTTTGGGGGCACGACTTTTAAAATGTGTATGGTGGAGATTGTGATGTAATGAGTAGAATGTGTATGGTGGAGATTGTGAGGTAAAAATTTTAAAGGTGGAGATTTAAAGGAATATTTCGGTTTTGGGAGTGTGCATATTTTGTCGGACAAACTAAAATGGAAAGTATGCAAACTTTTGTGGTACGGAAATAGTACTACCTAATATCCTTTAAATTAATTAGTATAATCTCAAAAAGTAATTAGGAATAAAAATAAAAATAATTACTTACACAATTCGATGTGTTAGGGTATAATTAAAAAAATCAAAATTAACTTAAAATTTTATATGCATAGCCAGTGCGTACCCTTAGGCCCCAATAATAAATGTGGCTATGCGTCCCCAATAATAAATTAAAACGGATTGGTTAGGAAGCAAAACAATTACACGTAATTGATTGAGAGGTACCAAATCTACTTTATCATTTCTTCAAACTAACGATTTTACCCATACATTTGACTTCAAGCATTTGCGTGACCATGTGATTGACATTATATTACAATTTACAAATTACTATAACTTTATATGATTTTCTTGCCATGCTTTCTTTGAATGCATTAATTAGGTTAGTTACTTCTGTTAGCACGCTTGTTTGTTATTAAAAGCACTTATCTATAATTTAAAAGTGTTTGTTTATAAACTCTAATAACGGGACACAATCATTTATTATTGAAGTTGTCATTCCACAGTTTAACTTTTGATGTGTTTTAGGGTGTTAGTTGAGTTTGCAATAAAGACATACATATTTTTACAATAATGCATTCTTATTTTTATAATAATACATTTGAGAGCAAGTTCTGTCTTAATGCGATTTAAAAATATATATATATTTTTGGAGTGTTGGAGACTTGGTATACTAACTTAATTACTAACAACTTACATTTACCGATATATATATATATTTACTCATTTTAACCCACTTAGGTCTCGCGAGTATTTTACGACTTCTTTAATTATACTATAATTGCATGTATAACTCAAGATAATTAACTTTTTAGAATTTAAAATTTTAAATATAAAAGTTATTTTTTATCTTTATGTAATGAAATGGATCAAGAACTAGAGCAATTGAGTTCAACAAACAAATCGTCGTACATTTACGTTGAACTCCAAAAGGTTATGACATGAGCAATAATAAGGATTTAGGTGCTCCATATAATTGTAAAAAGGAATTAAAAATTAAAAAAATTACAAATACTTCCACTAAATTAGTACTCCCTCCATTTTAAGATTATTTTAAATAACAAAATAAAAAAATTATATTTTATTGAATTTTGTGAGTGTAAAATATTTTTTTATTAAGTGTGTAAACATAGAGTTGGAACGTCAAATAAAATTAGTGTGAAAGTAGTCATGAGATGAATGGAGTAAAATTAAGCTATCATAAAATCGTCTTTGAATATGGAGCCATTAAAGTCAACTTGCTTACAATTTTAGCAATGTCTTAATGACTAAAAGCTTTAAATTAAAATGTGAAGTATCAACTTGGAGATTATGATTGAGAATATGATTTATAAACATTCGTTTTGAGATTATGATTTACAAAGGCTTTACTTAAGAGAGTGTCCAGATCCAATTTTATGTTATTGGATATTAATGGGCCTTTTTGGTTGAGAAGACCAAAACTTTTATTTTTATTGGGCCATTACTACATCCTACATTGCTTTATGGTTTCTTATTATATAGCAACATTAATGGGCTGCTTATTTGGGCCTAAAAGATGAGTGTTCGTTGGATATGCATTTGGTTGGGGCGGTTGAGGAACCAAGTCTTGTGAGTATTCCGTAAAAGACCGGGATATTCTCCCCATAATTGGGTAGTTCACCCCGATTCATTTCATTATCCTATATTTTCTTTTCATTGTAAATAATTTTTATCATTTTATGACTTAATTGATTTGTAAATTCACCCCACCCCATTTCAAAGCAAAAACTTCGCGCCTCAGTGAACCCGCGTGTCGGAGAAGGAATGAACCCGCGCATCGCCGTAGAGGGGAGGGAACGAGCGCGCCACTGGGGAAGAGAGGGTTTGAACCCGCGTGCGTGCCCCTGTGAACGTCCACGACAAGTTACAATGGACAAAGGTACAAGGTTCAATTTTTGAATGATTTGAATGTGGATTTTTTATAGGATGGTGAAGTGAACCGGGGGAGGTTGAAGTACTCAATTATGGGGGAGGAGGGAATATCTGGGTCCTTCCGCAAATAGATGATAAAATCATTAAGCTCGTATGAGGATGCTGGTTAAAATTAATTAATCTAAAGATAAGCAATTAAAATTAATTAGCAAAATAAATAAAAATAATGTGTAGAAATTACATATTGAATTTATTATTAAAAATTCAAATAAATTCAATTTCTAAAATAATAAATTGAAATTGGGTCTCAAAAGCTTAATAAATTGAATTGAACCTTCAAAGTTCAATTAATACTTTTGGATCTTTAAAGTCCAAGACATCAGTCTGATCTTAAAAAGCTCAATAATTTTCCACATATCCTTGAGATTTATCAAATGTGACATCTTTGAGAATATTTCTCAAATCATATCTTCCGATCCATCAAATCTGACCCATAAATTAGAAACTACACATATAGATAAATGTCTCATTCTAGTCATTAAAAACACCAGAGCTTAGAGAGAAGCAACAAGTTAGAAGTTTCAAGACTTTAGGCATCCTTAAAGATTCAAAACGTTCTTCAAATTTTTTATCAATGAAGGTGGTTTAATCCGGGATTACGGTGCAAAACCTTCCATCACAATTCTTCATCAACAAAGACAGTTTGATCCAGGATTACAGTGCAAAGCCTCCGGTCGACATTTTTCATCAACAATTGTCGTTTAATCTAGGATTACGATGCAAAACCTCTGGTCGGCGTTCTTCATCAACAAAGAGGGATTGATCTGGGATTAGGGTGCAAAGCCTTCGATCAGTGTTCTTCATCAATATCTTCTTTTGATCCTGAATTACGGTGTAAAGCCTCTGGTCGCATTCTTCGTCATCAACAGTATTTGATTCAAAAAATACAGTATCAAGCCCCCAATAAATGTTCATAAAAAAGCCCTCAACGACAATCAATATTGTTAATCTACAACACCCTACAAAGGTGTTTAAAGGTGATTACTCCTCAAATATCTTCTAACAAGGCAACGTTAATTTGAAAACAAGGCTCAACGCCCTCAAATTAATATTCAACTTCAACATCAACTGTTGTTGTTGACGAAGAACGTGACCGGAGGTTTTGCACCGTAATCATAGATCAAATATCGATTGTTGATGAAGAACACTGACCGGAGGCTTTGCACCGTAATCTCAGATCAAACGCCGATTGCTGATGAAGATCTTGAAAAATGTCTTTGAAGCCACAAAGAATGCATTTGAATCTTCAAGGATGCCTGAAGTCTTGAATCTTCGGACTTGTTGCTTCTCTCCAAGTTCTAATGTTGTGAATTACTAGAATGAGACCCTTATTTATAAGTGTGAAATTCTAGATTCATAGGCCATATTTAATTGGATAAGATTTGATGAATATTCTGAAAGATGTCAGATTTGATAAGTCTCAAGAATGTCTGAAAGAATTTGATTTTTGAGCTTTTAAAGACCGAACTTGATGTTTTGGACTTTAAAGACCCAACCCAATATGATTAATTGGACTTTAGAGGTCCAACATCACTTATTAGACTTTAGAGACCAATTTTATTTATTATTTAGGAATCACATTTATCTGAATCCCAATAATAAATTTAATTTTAACACATAATTTTTATATATTATTTTTATTTCGATATTAGTTTTAATTACTTATCTTAACAACATTTTACTCTTTGCTCGTGAGTTCGTGAAGACTTTCAAAATCATTTTTTTCCCAAAAATTGTGAAGAAAGAATTAAAAAATAAATACTTTATAAAGTTTGCAAAAAGTGAGGTAAAAGTTGGGTTACTATCACTCGAGCCCAATTAGTTTTTGTTTTTTCTTTAGTCGCCCATTAGAAAATGGGAAGCCCATTTTTTAATCGGGTCGGTTTCTGGCCCTGAAGCTCGTCAGCATTCACCAATGACTCCTCCATCAGTCCTCCGCGTCTGTGCTGTTGGATTCTTGGACCAATTAATATGGAAAACTGAAGATTCTCTCTTTAAATAACGATTTTAGTGCCACTCTTTGTCATATCGACCCCAAATCGTCCCCTTCCTCTTTGGCAGGCCCTCCTCTTTCCTCCGGTAATCAACTACTACACCTGTATTCGCTCAATTTTTTATAATTTATATGGTGATCAATTGGTGGTAATTATTGTTCCCAACAATCGCAGGAAATAGAGGGTGCTGCGGCTCTCTTGGATCCGATCTGGGTTTTTACACTTAACATTTTGACGTGGATAGAAGGGGAAATGGGAATTGTGTTTACTCGGCTATTTTCGTCGTTGTTTGGAAACAAGGAAGCTCGGATTCTAGTTCTGGGCCTTGACAATGCCGGAAAAACCACCATCCTTTGTATGAATTCTACCTTTCATCCTTCTTTTCAGTTCCGATTCATTTGATAATATTTCAACTCTTTTTTTTTTTTTTTGGTTTGTTTTGCAGATCGACTTCAGATGGGTGAAGTAGTGTCTACTATTCCAAGTAAGTTTCTTACACTTTTTCAGCATTTCGTTTTCTTTTCGTATGATGAATCTGTGATTATGGAAGTGTTGTGTTAGTTGGATACCTGTTAATTACGTCATATGATGCCATAATTAGATAATGTTCTTCCCGAAGTTCTTTCCTGGATTCAAACTGGTTTGATAGGAATTGAGGTGGTGTCTTGATTTCATAATTTTGCTGTAACCGATTGGAGGTTGATGTATTAGGGGAGATGTTAAGCACAGGTGTTTCGAAGCCACCATGGAGGAGTATATTTTGTGTTTATCGTGATCGTTAACTCATTTATTTATTTTTTGAATTGCAGCAATTGGGTTCAATGTGGAAACAGTGCAGTATAACAATATAAAGTTCCAAGTCTGGGATCTAGGTAAATTTGTCTGCAAGGGCTGCTATTTTCTAATTTCTTTAGCATGAGGTATTTGTTCTACTTGACATGGATATTTAATGATTTTGATAGTTAGAGAATGTAGAAAGCTTCTCAGTTTAGTAGTTTACTTGGCATGAGATTCATGAGTTGTGACTGTGATGTCAAAATCTGGAAGATAACATTTCATCATTGCCTATAGGTTAAATATGTTAGGAACTTTGGAACAATGAGACAAAGTATTTTGAGAAATTTAAACATGTGGAAAGAGTAATTAGTTTTCTGGCTTGGATGACCTATTCATCTTTTGTGACTGGGATGACAAAAACTGAAATATGACACGCTTCATTTTCTATGGGTCAAATGTGTTAGAAACAATGAGACATAAATTTAACATGATGGTATCAGAAATCAGTAGCCTGAGTTGGATTACCTATTCATTTGCCATTGTTGGGATGACTAAAGTAAAGTCAGAAAAAATAAGGATTCTTCATTGCTAAGTTGTAATGTGTTAGAAACAATGATATCAGTATAAAAAATTACAAAATTTGAACATATGAAGTAAACTAAGCCTTATCCCACTAAATAGGGTCAGCTAGAAATTTTAAAATATGGAAAAGAAAGTTAGTAGTTTACATGTTGCATTCCATATTGAAGCTCTGTTTACTGAAGCTAAAGGTTTTCCTTGCTTATGCAGGGGGACAGACTAGTATCAGGTAACTTGTTTTGCCTCTCATTTGCAATTTTTGTCTTAAATATCAAAATACTATCATATTTGGAACATTACAGCTTTATAGGGGCATGTGCTTTCAAGTTGTGACTTCCGTGATACCTTTTTATTAGTTATACTTACAGAGTTGTGATTTTTGGGGATTTCTGGTCCAACTCTTCATGACATTATTTTTTTCCTTTAAACATAAGTGGCTCCCGGTTTTTATTTTTTTAAAATAAGAGTTTAATTGAGAGTTGCAGGCTGCTTGTGGCAGGGGATTCCCCACCATCTACCCCTTTTAATTCCATTTTGCTTTTAATGAGGGAGCCACAACTCACCCCCCTAAAGCTGTAACCTTATTCATTTACAATTTTGGTGGGATTTTATTCCAAGAATATATGTTTTGCAATTTTTCGCCATGTTTCTCTCTGATAATATCTCCTGCAGTCTCTGTTCAAGGATGACACCCTGTGCTAAAGTTATTAGTTTTGCTAATTAGGCCATACTGGAGATGCTACTTCCCCAACACTCAAGCCATAATATATGTTGTTGATTCGAGTGATACTGATAGGCTGGTGGTTGCCAAAGAAGAATTTCATGCAATATTGGAGGTGCTCTAAATAAAATTATCGTGCATTATATATTATGAGATATCACTATAATGTAATGAATTAGTCAAAATTTGTGAATTATATTTATCATCAGTAAATCTCTTTTTAAACCATTACAGTTTACAAGAAGTTGAGGAGTCAATAAATTTTGGAGCTTGTGAGTCTTAAGGATTCTTTCGAGAAACAAGCATGATGCACATGTTATGCAAGTTATATTGTTAACTTTAATCTCTAGAACTCTCTCCTTCACTGTTTGTGTTTTCCCTTATCAGGAAAAATCAAATTATGACTGATATGTTTTCCAAAATATATAACAAATCTTGTGATAATTTGCATTTAATTATTTTTTCTTGTTTAATAATGTCATGTAAGCACATTTTTTTCACGCGCCAGATAATGATAGAAGCTTACTTTTCAGACCGGAGTGATCCTCATCCTTTTCTTTCGCCCTTCCTTTAAAAAGATGCTATGAATTGTTAAAATCCTGTACTCAACTCAGTATTTGCAGTCTTTACAAGCATGGATGGACAATCTATAACAAGACCACCAAAAAAGCAATATTATACTCCATTCAAGATAGTTCACTTAAAACTAACATAGACTGCAAGTCTCTTTATTTGCATTGCTCTCAATCTCCTGTATCTTCACTGTTTCCTCTCCTTATCTAAGATAGTAATGATAAAAGGCCATATTCTGCCTCCCAGAAGCTAATTGACATTGTAAGAGATGGCAAGTGGTATCTGGACATCCTGGTTACACTAGAACATCAGTTTTAACATGAAGCAATTGAAACTATATTCTGTTCCATGTAGTTATATTTTGTTGAAACTGTAAATATATGTTTGATTAGTTCAGAGAATATAAATGTACCACTCCCCAAAGCTTGTCGATATACTGACATATACGTTTTCTCCTTCCACTTTCTCGATGGGTGTGGCTGTGTAGGGTTTATAATTCTGTTACTTTTGGTCACTGGGCATGGCTGGTGTTTTGAAGATATAATGAAATTTCTATTTTCTTTTCTTGGGACATCTAAGTGACGGTTCATCGGTGTCACATTTGCACGTGTCGGACGTATGTGTTGTTTAATTATGTTAACCTTTCTTTGCAATGTTATGACCTATTGTCAGGAGGAGGAGCTCAGAGGTGCTGTTGTCCTCTTATATGCAAATAAACAGGTTTGCTCAACTGTCCGTTGCTTATAATGTTGAATTTTTTTAATTGCCCTTGTTCTTCATGTGTCTTAAGTAATAAGTTTAAGAAATAGAAAATCCGTTGACTTTGTGTTACCTGGTTTACAGGATCTTCCTGGCGCACTTGATGATGCTGCAATAACCGAGGCCTTGGAATTGCACAAAATCAAGAACCGCCAATGGGCTATCTTCAAAACTTCTGCTATAAAAGGAGAAGGACTTTTTGAGGGCTTGGACTGGTAAGCTTTATCAACTTCTACCATGTGGTCATTGCTAAATTGGTATGGCTTGATTTTTCAAAGGCAAAATAGCTTTATGTCCCGAGTCTATCTATTGCAATTTTTCTCATAATACTGTATTTAGTTGGTGAACAATCTATCTCATTCATCCATGGTTCGAAATAAAATGGTCAAAAGTTGCAGAAAGGGAGGACTCAAGTCTGTCTTGAAAAACAGAACAAAATCCGGCTATCTTAGGGGGAGTTTGATTCAAAAAATTTGAAGGGATGATAATGAGAATTATCTAATTGTGAATTACAGTGAGATTGATGGTTATACTGCTGTAATCTTTCAATAAGTTTGGACAAAAAATGATTGTTGGTTGTGGTGGAATAGTGGAATGATTGAGGAGAAATTATTTGGGGGAACAGTAAATCATAATGGGATGATAATTAACTTGTTTTAAATCTCATTACCACGTATTAAGTATGATGAAGGTGAATTGATCATTTTTTTTCATTAACCTCCATATTGCCCTATATTCACTTCATTACCATTCCCATTCCCATTCCCATTGAATAATTATGAACCAAACACCTCTTTATACTCTGATTAATGTGTGATTATACAGCACTCTTATAGCATTCTCAGTTTAATGGTTGATTATCAAAATATAAACTCTGTGATCATACTTATATCCTGATTTAAGTGTTGAACCATCTGCTAATCTTGTGTGACCATGAACAGGTTGAGTAATACACTTAAATCTGGAGGAGCCTAAAGATAATGAGACAATTGCTGTCCAGGCAGATAAAGAGAAGTCGGGATCTATTAGTGGGGTGTGGTTTCTGCTGAGATTCGAGTAAGACGACCATATAGGGACAAGTAGGATAGAAATATATGGTGGTTTTCACATCGTATTCATTCCAATATCTTATACCTTTTGCTTATTTTCTTAGTGATAGCTCTCTTGCAGAAGAGTTTTTTGGGTATAAATATGATTGTCTTCTCCAATTCTCTCTTCGCATGCATGACCGTGGAACTATTCCAATATACATTGTTACTGAATTTTTTTTCCCCAGAAAGTGGGTGTATCGTTTTTCCCACATGTTTTTTGTGTGTTTTTTCATTTCATCATTCCCTCTCTCTCTAGTCTCTACCACTCATTTTGAGTTTTGACACACATATTTGAGTGAATAGATGGCAAAACTAGTAGCGTACATCTTTAGGTTGCCTTTGGATTATGGGACCTAATTTAAAACGAAATTGTTTGAAAATAGGGATTGTGTATTCATGTTCATTATAAAATACTCATCAGAGCAGTATAAGTGATTTGCTAATATTAGAATTCAATTTTTTTGATTAAATACAACCTTGATATCTATAAGTTGATGTATTTGCCATTGATTGGAATATGGAGTGTGGAGGAACACAAAGACCTTTTTTTTTTTTTTTCCCAATAAGTGATTGTCTTTATAGTGATTACATTACATTATTTAAAAAAAAAAAGGAGTATTGTTGATTGTAGTACAAGAGAATAGTGATTAAAAAAAAGTTAATTACATGGGGGTTAAGGTTTATTTTATTTAGAAAGAAACATAGTGTTGTATTTACTGATATAATACCATACATATTTTATATTGTTATATTAGTAAATGTAATGGTATTAGTAAATACACCTTGTAGTATTAATAAATATATTTTGTGTTATAAATTTATATAAGTTGTGCAAGATTATGACTCAAAAATATGAAAGTTTGTGGTAATGAAATTAGCCTAACTAGTTTTGATATAGAACTCAATAACATATACTTTTTAGAATTCAACATCAGTAAAATTTACTTGTAAATCTTAACATGAAATTCCTTAACTTTACTGCTTTCAGAAAATATTTCCTAATCATTACTGCTGGTTTAGGTTTTTAAATGTTGTGGGTTGGGCCAAAATTTTCACCGTTTTGCAATACAATTTTCTTTTTAATTACCCAATAATGTTTTAGTAAAATTACCCAATAATATTTTCGGAAGCTAGAATAGAACTAAGTAAAATATGAATCTAATTTGAGGGAAAAAAAAACGTGCACAAGTTTTCAAAAACTAAGAATAAAAATTCCAAGATAAAAACATATCTGAAGTAAAAAGAGGGAACACAATTTTTGTTTTAAAATTGTTGTGACCATAATTATACGGTTTTGAGCCTTCGAACCGGGGTCTACCGGAATCTGGGTTTAACCCCAAATGGGCTGAACTTCTCTTATGTAATAGTGTAGGACTTTGTTATGTATAATTGTAATAGACCCAAACATGAAAGACAAATAGATCTTTTCTAATTTGTAAGGGGATGCAATTAATTCAATAATAGAAATAGGCTAGGGGCTCTTTTGGAGCACTCAAAGTCATATTCAAGGGAGGAATCCAAGCTCCCGCAGTGCCGTTGTTTTTATTTTATTTATTATATTTTGTCTGTGGAAAAAAAATAAAATATAAAAAATATTTCACACGTGTACGCTAGCGTGACAATATTTCACGCGCTCCGACGAGACACGTCATCAGTTATTGGTAGGAAAAAAATGTGTATCGAATTAAAACTCTTTAAAAGGTCGGAATTTTTTATAATAATTGTGAAGCTCATGATTAAATTAAAAGTTGAGTAAAATGTGGTGTATTTATATAGAATTAACCCTATTTTATTAAATTTTGGCCAAATATTTTATTATTAGATAAGTAATAGATAATAAAAAAATGAAGAAATGTAACTCTGTATTCATTAGTGACAGACGGTTTAATTGGTTGTAAAAGCAAAGTATGGAAAAGTGAAAGGAGTGCATATCTCGTGATCCCCTCATGGATTCCCATCTTTATTTTACAACTTGGAACATTTCTCACCCATCACATTCCAAGTTTCACGAAAAATTCTTGAATACTATTTTGATTAGTTTACTTGATTACAAAAGCTAAGACTTGTAAATTTGTAATATTATTACTCATTTAATATTTTGTATTATTTGAAAGTCAATTGCATCATTTGAAGTGATATTACTCATTAATTGAATAATATTATGTATGTCACCAAATGATAATACTCAAAAATCAAGTACGCGGTGCAATTCATTATTCATATAAATGTTACTCTAACATATAAATATACTCACATTTATGTGCAATATCTAATTGTTTAAAAATTTAACATATATTTGTTTGGATAAATATTACTCCCTCCGTCCATGAAAATTAGTCACATTTTTTGCACGTGGTTTAATGCAATATGTCGAAGGATATTATGAGATTTTGTGATGTCCGTTTACAAATTTAAAAATTGTATAATATACTTCTCATATACAATTTTTTAATTTGTAAACGGACATCACAAAACCTCATAATATCCTTCGACATATTGCATTAAACCACATGCAAAAAAGGTAGATTAATTTTCATGGACGGAGGGAGTAATAAATTGCAAGACAAACACAAATGTGTATGAGATAATTTCATGCATATGATAAATATTTTTACTTATTTTAATATTACAATATTTTTTAAATTAATACAACATGAATATCAAATCTTGCCAGTAACATGCAGGTCCCATGAAAAAATTGGACCTTGATACCAGACGAGATCCCGGCAAGACAACAATCAGACTTGGTGAAGAGAAGTCAGATCACGACACTAGGGCGAGATCCCAATAGAAGAGGTTGTATTTGGTAAGCGACTAGATTTAAGAATGACAAATAGTGAGTTAGGTCGTCCTAAAAGCTCGTAGAAGACAAGATTAAGCTAATTAGAAAATTGAATCAATGTAGCATAGATCATACAAATTTTCATATCTAATTAAGTTTAAAAAAATCAAATGTTTAAGCAAATTTCTTGTTTTCGGACAGGTGGAGCACACCTACTTGGCTGAACCCGTTTACAAGGACAAATTTGCTCACATTTCTTATAAAGGATACAATCCATGCATTTAATACGTGGATTGCTTAAAATACTTAGACAACACAAGTGCATCATTTGCACTATAAATACTGTCTTAAAAACTCATATTAAAGGATCACCAACATTAAAGTCAGAGCCTAACAAACTCAACAATTCTTTGTCTTTTACTCCTTCCTCCCTGAATCTATCTTTAGTGTCACATATTAAGAAAAAAATTTATTGACTTTTTTAATTAATTAGAATGAGTTGTTATACTTTTTAGTGTGTAAAGTGAATATAATATGAATATTATTGAATTTTATTTCATTTTTAAGGTTTTGAAAATAAAGTGGAAACAAATCAAAATAGAAAGTATAAACTGAATAGCTAGAACATTTATTATTCTTGTTAATCTGTCTCTGTTTTTTTTTTTTTTACAAACTACATCATCATCACAAATTTATTTGAGTTTAGAATGAGTAACAATAATTATAAATTTTATTGATAAATATATACTCAAAATTTTAGCTTCTTTCAGAAATATTATAATTATTATTAATTATTCTCTTCAAATGTTCAAATTATTATTCAAAAATATAGATTTTTGTTACTACGGCCCAGTACTAACATCAAAAGGTACTCTTATCCTGTTGAGCGTGATTTCGGTGACTTAATCTGACTTTAAGGGACAAGCAAAAAAAACAACCCCAAATAAGAACAGAATAAATATAGATATGAAAACTACTTTACATGACCAAAATTAGTAATTGTTAGTGATGCAGAAATCGATTTAGGTGGCCCCTTGCTGATTTAATTTTTGTAAAATTGGTCCTTCTAGGCGGTTCTAGATAGGCCTAGGCGGTCTCTAGGCGGGCCTAGACAGTTTCTAGAAGGCCAATTTTTTATTTTATTTTTTTAAAATTAAAAAAAATCAGGTGGCCGCCTAGGCGGTCAGAAAACGCTCAATTACCGATTTTTGACTTTTACAACCTTGGTAATTATACATGCATTTCACATACCAATATCATATAATCGTAATATGTAATTCAACAAGTTCCGTATGAGATTGTCTTATAATATGAATTAATATAAAATGTGTTGTTATTAATTAAAATGTTGTTAATTTTAAAAAGTGATAAAATTTTAATAAAAAATGATACTTTTATAAAAGTGGCTATTACTTTTCTTTAAAATATTATTACATTTTATTATAAAAATTTCACCGAATATTTTAATAAGTTATAGTAATATTTTTGTTAAAAGCGATTATCACTTTTTTTTAGAACATTGTCACATTTTGTAATAATCATATAATCATTTTTTTTACCAATCTAATGTTTTGAAATGATCTCACACAAAGTTTTCCAATAAAATTTATATCATTATATATATATATTGTTATTATTAGATGTATTCATTGATATTAGTATATTTTAAACGTTATAAATTTAATGATATTAGTGAATGTATCATGCATGTAATGATATTAATTTCATATTATAAAATTTATTAATACAAAATTATATATTCAACGTGTATTTTTACAGTTATCACCACACACAATAAATATTAAATAATGATATTATTAATAATTAATCATAAATACGTGACACATATAATTTAACTATAATAAAATAGAAAAGGAAATATAAATTAAAGTATGAGATACTGTAAAAAGTTTGCTGGTTGGGTTTCCTTCTCATATGCAATTAACGCACAGAAAACATGAATCCATACAGAAAATCTAATTCACACAATTTCTTTTTTAATTCACGCAAACAATCTAATTCAAAAGAATACCAATATTACATAAGAACTCTTTAAATAAGAGAAAATCTAATTAATATATAAAAGTAAATCAATCAAATAAAGAGACTAATTCTCATTTTTCTAATTAACTTGATTCTTCAAATTTTCATATAATAATACAAGATCACTAATGTGATCACTTTTTCATCATTCTCTCTCCTTTTGGAACGATTCCTTTCAAATATTTTATGTCGGGAACATTTGTGTAGGGACGTGACTCATTATCTTGAGCCGGTAGACAAGATGAAATCTCAAAAAAGTTTCAATAAAATAAATATCATGATTAATATAAAAATGGTAGTTATTCTTCGAGATAAAATCGACATCACCATCGAGACATAAGTTAGTGTCTGGTTCAACATAAAAAATAAGAACTTGATTGATAATAGACTGTTTTTCTTCTTTTTTTTCTTCAATTGGTTCTTCATCAACTATAGGTGCCTATCATAAATAGAAAGTTCGTCATAAAAATATTTTACCTCTTGAAATGACCTATCAAAGAACAAATCTTCATCAATAGTAGGAGGAGGAATTAATTCATCAACTTTATTGAATTTAACATGTAAAGAGTTGAAAAGCTGAGGCGGGACACGATCAATGCTCCCACGTTCACCGTTATTCACCTCTTGATTTACGGTTTGGTTGTAGTGCATTGTCTTGATAATATCAAAGTTCGTTGTTTGTTGGACACGTAATGTGTCATTGGCATGAGTAATGGCAGCGAGTTGTCATCGTAACTTGTTCATGCTAGATGACATTGAATAGAAATATTATCAAAACTCTGGATATCAACTAACGTAGAAAAAACGTGAATTTATACAAGAAATCTTCCCAATCTCCGTTGATTCTCAAAAGTATACCAACAATAAAAAATAAAGAGAATAAGAGATAACAATCTCAAAATTTTTAATTTGTATTCTAACAAATAAAACATTACAAACAAATTCTTTAGATAAGAAAAATCCCAATTAATATATAGAAATAAATCAATCTAATAAAGTAAATATACTAATTCTGGTTTTCTTATAATTTGATTCTCCAAATTTTCGTATATTAATAATACCACGTTACTATTGTGATCTCCTCTCTATTAGTAACACTCATTAAATATATTTGTATTATTTTTATTAGAATATAGTGATAATTTCTTATACCATATTAGTCAAATCGGTTAAATCATATTGAATTCAAGAATTTTAGTCAAATTTGAACGCATAAGCCATCAACACAAAAACGTGCACTAATAACTAAGACAATATTGATTTTGAAATTCCATTTAGCTCGATAATGGACTATTATTAATTAATGTAATTGTTATACTTAGTATAATAGCCCCGGGTTCTTTAACCCCGGCCACACCACGCCAAAAGTGTAGGCCCTGTGTCGGCACAGGCAATTGGCAGCTACTAAACCACAAAGACATTATCTCTCTCCACTAATTTTGTTCCCATTCGATGTGTCACGTGATTTAATAAAAATTAATATTATATTAAAATATACTTCCTCCGTTTTAAAAGATATTGCGGTGTCTTTTGGGCACGGGTTTAAAAAAAAATATAAAAAATATATTTTTATGAATATTATATGTGTGTTGTGAGAGTGGAGTTTAATAAATAGTTTTCACTTTTAAATATACAAACTTTTTGTGGGACAGACCAAAATAAAAAGCATGTAATGTCTTTTGGGACGGAGGGAGTAAGATAAAGTAAAAAAAACTGAAAGTATTGTGGACTCTAAACTTTTAATTGTTAGTGTGGGTTGTTTCTAAATAAGAAAATGAGAAAAAAATTTGTGCACAAACATAAAAAGAAAGTGGGAAATAATTTAGTGGACAGAGAGAGTAATAATTTTGGTGGTGTTTATTTTGAAAGTTAAGTCAAAGTTTTGAATTTAGAAACTTTGAATAGAGCATGAATAACAAATATATGTGTTTATTTTAGGATTTAAATAGAGTGAGATTTAACTTTATGTCAAATCAATGTTAAGTTTTAGGATGATTTACATATAGGTTTAAGAAAGTCACTATATTTATAAATAGGTTCAAAATATTTGCAGAGAAGCACTTTTTTTTCTGCACAGCACCTATTTGTAAATATAGTGATTTTTTTGAACCTATATGTAAGTCACCCTAAGTTTTATAGGTATTTATAAGACAAGTTCTACAGGTAGTTATAAGTGTGGAATGAATATAAGATTTAAAAACTTGATACTAAATCTCAAATTTGTATGGAACAGATAGCGCAAAATCCTAAGTCCATTCGTGCTAAACCCAAAACAAACACAGCCTTCGGGTCAGGGTTCTGCACAATATTTTCCTATACAATACAAATGTTTTAACATCTGTTTCAAAGAAATTTACACATTAAAAAATTATTTTAAAATAAAATACTCCATCTGTCCACCAAATATATGCATCTTTTAATGTGATCTTTGTTCATAAACGGACTTCACAATATCCCAAAATATCCTTCGACATAATGCATTAAACCACGTGCAAAGAAAGATTCATATATTTGGTGGACAGATAGAGTAGTAATTTATAAATAAACTATGTGCAATTTGTGAGCACATAAATTGATACTTTATTTTTTAGTACGTTTAAATAAAATTATAATTTTTTATGGGACTGAGATAGTATTTCATAATTTCGGTATGAAATCTTTTGGACAAAAGATTTTGTATTGACCTATAATTTAAATATATTTTAAATAATATTAATTATTTGATAAAAATATACTCCCTCCGTATTTTTATAAGTTGCTCGTTGCTTTTGGGCACACGAATTAAGGTAAAAGTGAAAAAGTATAAGTGATGTGATGGAAAAAGTATAAGTGATGTGATAGAAAAAGTGAAAAAGTATGAGTGATGTGATGGAGAAAAGTGAAAAAGTAATGAAAATAATGTAAAAAGTGTTGAAAATAATAATAAAGAAGTGAATAGTAGTTTCCAAAAAAGGTAAAAAAGCAATGAGCAACTTATAGAAAGACGGAGGAAAATAGCAACATGAGCAACTTATAGAAAAACGGAGGGAGTATTAATTATTTTTACTACAAAAAATTAATATTTCGTGTGTTCCAGATCACTTTGCGCACATTAATTTGCAAAATTTTAAGAAAAATTTACAATGAGCAGAATATTGAAGATGATTATAAAATATATTACCACATCCGTCCCGAAATTTATTCATATTTGTGTGGTCACAAATTTTAAGAAAAATTAAATAAATTAGATAAAGTAAATATAGTAGAATAATTGTGAAATTCACTAAAGAATAAAATAATTATTTGTGAGTGTGATAATAAAATAATATTTTCTAAAAGAGGAATGAACATAAATTTGAGGGACAGACGAAGATAGAAAGCGAGAATAAATATTGGGAATAAATGGAGAATTAAAGTAATGAAATTAATTGGACTGAATGTAAAAACTAAAAAAGTAAGAGTAGGTTTCTTGTGAACTCGAGTTCACATGAACTCGTATCACTGTTATGTGTAATCATTGTCACTGTTATTCATATATATTATTACTGTTATAAAAATATACTTAATTTCTTAATAGTGATAATGTATATAAATGACAGTGATAATTAAAAATTCGAGTTTAACGTGAACTTGAATTCATATAATTTTTTGTCAAAAAGTAATGATATTTTATATAAATGTATAAATATTGTGGGAATAAAATTATAATACTAGGAGGACGTTTGATATAATTGTAAAGAATGGGAAGACTATAAGAATGAAAAATGTATAAAATAAAAGTCATAGTTCTAATATAGCTAAACTTATAATTGATTCCTTAGTTTTTAAGAATCAAAATCATAGTAAAATCATTACAAACACACACTATAACTTTGTTCGCCTTTACCCACCTTAAAAAAAAAAAAAATCCAATCAAACAGCCCAAACTTTTATTAATAGAATGTGCAGAATATTTAGCTGGGATGGAAAATAAAAATGTGTAAAGTGTCGTGGGAAGTAGACTTAAAAAAAAATATTAATAGAATATAATTGCAATATGTGACTCAGCTTTATATGGCTTAAAATAGTCCACATGTCACCCTCAAATTTGTCATCCATTAGATTTCCTTCTCCTCTCTCTCTCTCTCTCTCCTTGACTAGGATAGATACAGAATCAAACTCTCCTCATTTCAAACCCACGCCACTACTTACGCCCTGTCATCAATACAAACCGAAGCATATCTAAATCTTGCACCTAATTAAGAGAAATATTAAATCAGAAAATGAGATTGACACACGACGGCGTCGGAGCTCCCAGGACAAAGTGTTTCCCGGCGGGATGGAATGTGGCGGCGAAGCCCTGCGATTATTGCTGCTCTGCCGCGGCCCTGCTGTTCTGCCGCGTCGATACCGCTTTCTTCTGCATCTCTTGCGACGCCAAAGTCCACAAAATTGATGACAGAATGATGGCTCCGAAGCACGAGCGGGTGTGGATGTGCGAGGTGTGTGAGCAGGCCCCCGCCGCCGTCACTTGCAAGGCCGACGCCGCCGCGCTCTGCTTCACCTGCGACCGCGACATCCACTCCGCCAATCCACTCGCCCGTCGCCACGAGCGCTCAGCGGTGGTTCCCTTCTATGACACCGCCGAATCCATGGTTATGAAATCAACCGCCGTCATGTTCACCACTCCCCAAACCGAGACAATTGACTCGATTCTTTCAATCAAATTCCCCGATGAAACGCCGGAGATAAAACCATCGATGGATTTTTTGTTCTCAGATTCCGATCAGTTCCTAGATTTCGACAACTACCAAATTTGCTCACAGCCTTCCAGCGAATGCGTTGTCCCCGCCGCGCAAACAAGCGTCAAAAGTCCTACCTCATCTCAATTAACTAATCAACAGTCGCCGGAAAACCGGTTCGAGATCGATTTCACGAGATCGAACATCACATCCTACAACGGCTACACCACACCATCTCTCAGCCACAGTGTAATCACTCTAACCTTCTTTCTTCTGACCATTACACAAGGATTAAATTGCAATTATACAATCAATTTAAAAAAATTAAAATTAATTTCAGGTTTCATCATCGTCTCTGGACGTCGGAGTCGTGCCTGATTTAAGCTCCATATCTGATATTTCAATTCCATTCCCAAAATCAATGAGCTCAAGCATCGATATGAGTTCAATTAATGAGGTTAGACAGGCGATCGGGAGGGACAGGGAAGCTAGGGTTTTGAGGTACAGGGAGAAGAAGAAAAACCGGAAATTCGAGAAGACGATTCGTTATGCTTCTCGTAAAGCCTACGCGGAGACCAGGCCGAGAGTCAAAGGCCGGTTTGCCAAGAGAACCGATTCTGAATCGGATATCGAAGGATTTTTCGACTTCGTCTCCGGTAATCTCATCGGCGATGGAAGATACGGCGCCGTACGATCGTTCTCATGACAGATGAATGAAGATACTCATGCATGTAGTAAAAAAAAAAACGTTCGTTTTCAGTAAATTGTCCAATAATTGAAGGTAAATATTTAGCAAAATGAACTTTTTCAGCTAACTGTTGAATTTCCATGAAGATTGTAGTGCTGTAATTTTCTGTATCTTTCTGCAACATGAAAAGCCAAGCTACTTTGTTTTAAAGGGATTGTCCTTTCTATTTTGTCAACTTACATCTCATCTATTTTGTTTTTTAGTTACCGTTTCGTGTTAAATTAAAAGGGAAATTCAGAGTTGAAAGTCGAAACAATGACACCCGCTCAAATTGAACTAATAATACTTCATTTAGTATAGGGTTTATATTATTATATGTCAAATAAGTTGTTAGCTCCCTCCGTCCCTAATTAATTTGCACACTTTTTATTTTGGATTATCTCAAATTAATCTGCATACTATTTAAAAGGAAAATATCGATTTGCGTGCACACTCACAAAACTTTCCACACATTTACCCATATACCACTACTTTATTTAAATTTTTTTTTTAAACCGCGTGTCATCCCAGGGGTGCAAATACCCCTGGGACGGAGGGAGTATTTGTTTAAATTCGGTTCACATGTTTCACATTTTTTTAAATTGGTTCTATACGTTTACAATTATTTTGATTTTAGTATATTTACATACTCCCTCCGTCCCTCTATATGTTGCTCGTTGCTTTTGGACACACAAATTAAGGTAAAAGTAAAAAAGTATAAGTGATGTGATAGAAAAAGTAAAAAATATAAGTGATGTGATGGAGAAAAGTGAAAAAGTAGTGGAAATTGTGTAAAAAGTAATAAAAATAATAATAAAGAAGTAAATAGTAATTTCAAAAAAAATGTAAAAAAGCTAATGAACAATATACAGTGGGAAGGACGAAAATGACAACATGAGCAACTTATAGTGGGACAGAGGGAGTATTATAATAGGTTGTGTAACTGGTTGTCTTCACCTAGAAATATAATTTAATTTTGTATTTGATTTTATATGTATTAACTGTGTAATTAATTTAATTTAATTTTTTTAAATTTCATTGAGAATCATTTTCACTGGGTCGGGCTTATTAAGGGTGTGTCTTGGGTATAATAAAATGAGTCTGGCTTATTAATACAATTTGGAATTATTTTAATTTGGAGAGAACCAAAATCGGGAGCAGCTTCTACAAAATCAAGAAAATCAACTCGTCCATTTTTATTTGCAGCAACCATAACTCCATTCCAAGAGAAGAAAATCGTTCGGGTTTCAAAAATATCGTCCACCACTTATTCATTCTTCATAGCATGACGTAATTACACTCTCTATCATTGTGGGGTGGAAGCTCAAATATGCACCTCTTGGACTGAAGAAAATCTGGGTCGAAGGTTCTACAGGTGCAAAGGATGGAAGATTAGTTTTGAAATAATCTATTTTTATAGCGTATTTTGTAACCCAGGTGAAGGCATCTAGTTACACAACCTATTGTAACCGATAAATGTACTAAAATCAAAATAATTTTAAACGTGTATGATCAATTTCAAAAAGTATGAAACATGTGGACCGAATTAAAAAATGTGACAACTTATGGGGCATATAAAAATATAAACCCTTTAATATATATAAAACTCTGGTATGCAACTAGTGCACATTATAGTCATTTAATAACATAAATTATTTATTTAAAAAAAATTAAATATTATACTGAAAAGTAGAATTGATTACACTAAAAAATTGATACTATTATTAATTTTCAGTATAATCAACTCTCACTTTTCAACATAATCAGATTTAATTTTTCGGCGTAAACTATCTTAACTGTTGAGTGAGTACAATGTGCACCAGATACACATAAAATTTACTCTTAATATATTATAGTAGGTTACTTTTTGACATTTTTGTGAAATACTACCTCTATTCAACAGGAACTTACGTCCATGGAATTTCGCAAGTAGATGTGTTAAAACATAATTTGAAGCATTTTGTCCGGTTGCATAGAAAAGTTCATTGAAGACTCTAAACATTTCATCATTGCATGAATATTTCAAGAATGATTTTTTAGCAAGCGATTCGCTATTGTTGGATCATTTTAGGAATATTTCTAACAACTTTCACATTGGAAGTGTTTAATTTAATTGTCCTCTTATCGTGGGTGAAACATTCATGTTCAAATGACTTAGGGTATTTCATCCATATATAAAGGAACCTTTTTGGAGACTTTTTGTGCTTCGTTAAAGTTGGAATATTTCCAATTCACTTTCTCAACAAGCGCTTCGCTATTGCCGAAACTTTCCAAGAATATTTCCTTGGCAACTTTTGCGGCAAATTTTTTTAGTTCAATTTTCCATTTATCACGGATAAGTTCCCAATATTTAAAAAGTGGACGAAGATAAGATTAATTGATTTACCTTTTCAGGATTTACTGGGGACTTACCACATCCTTTAGCTAATAAGCTCGGATTTTTCCTTTAAAATAAAATAAATAGACATATTCACCCTTTTTGTCTCCTGGTTTCTAGTTATTGATATTAAATGCTCAATAAGTGGTGTTTTTTCCATCTTACGTATATAAAAACTACGAATTATGCACTTGTGCTAAGGCCTTTTTTTCTCGTGGTTGCGACATTAGCCTTTGGGACCTTCATCCTTGAATTTGAGAATAATTGACCCTGATTCATAAATGGGCGCATATCGTCATTATGCTATCTTTTAGTAAGAGCATTTAACAGACTTAAATTATCATGATGTTGTCTTACAAAAAGAGCATTTGATCGACTTGGCTTATATCAGCTACACCACTCGAGTTAGGCAATAACATATAAGTTAACACATCTTCAAGAAGTTGTTTGCTTGTAAAAAAATTGAGACTTGGGCTTGTTAATCCTTTATTGATAAAATTGCATACCTTTTTAAGGTTTGTCGCCGTGCTTGGATCATTTTCTTTTGAGTTGCCATCGAGATTGATCCAATTTCATTTATTTTGCATTGTCGCTTGTGGTTGTCATCATGAATTCAAATGTTTTACTTTTTGATGATTTCACATGCGAACGCTTGCCCCTTACTGTTGTGTAGGGGGTAAAAAATCTTTATTTGCATAATTTTTTTGCTCTCGGTATATATCGAGCTGCTTGCTCAGGTCAGACATCTAGCTAACCTCTTCCAATCACCATCATTTGCTTTCCTGCCCCCATTCAACTTTCGATTTAATCAAGAGTTGAAGAGTTGGATGAATTTGCCTTGATGATTCTTGTGACTAGCCATTTTACGGATTTATTTTTTGTTGCCTCGCTATTTGGTTTTCTCGTCTTGTGAGTTGATTTTTATTGGCTTCGCCTCATCTTGCAAGATGTACAATGTTCTTTAATCATAAACCTAAGCACTTGGCATAATCCTTTGATATTAAAAATTTAAAGTAATAGTAACATGTAGTACAAGTTACTTTACATTAATTTATAATAAAAACAGATAGTTTTACACTCTTTTTACATGATATTTATACAAGATATTTACATAGGTGCTTGGCCATTTTTCACTTCTTTCAAATTCGTCGAACTGACATGACGAGACAAACTATGTCATTTGTGTCTTATTTAGTTTGTCTCGTGGCTTGTTCAGATCCAGTTGAACGAATTACGCCTTTTGGTCTTATTTAATTAGCTGCATGACTTATTTTTCATGATTTTCAATATCAAAGTTATTGGATTAGGCTACTTGTGATCTTTTACCGGGGGCTCTCTTCACAAACTCCGATAGCTTATCATCTTCATATAGTATCCATAGTTGCCATAATAAGTCTCGACACTCTTCAATGCAGTGCCCTATATTATGATGATGTGCACAATACTTGTTGGGATTCATTTTACTTCTTTCCGAGGAATGGCTAAGAGGCCACTACCGCTAATAGCACTATAAACTTGTTCAATTAGGATAATGAGCGTCTGATTTAGTTCTTCCTCGAAAGATGTCTTCTCAAACTCTTCGCCACCCCCAGTCTCTCCATATTTTCCATGTAATGCTTCCTGCATTGCAACAAAGATTCATGCCTTACTCCTAAATTTGAAGTAGGTCTTGGGATATGAAAGGTGCATTCTCTTCTAGAGTTTAGTTCCTTTCTTCAGCCAAATCATTACGGCTATAACTTTCGTGTCCTCATTTATAAGAAATGTCTTTTTCAACTAATCGAAGAGGGTAAGCTGCCCCATAAACCACGTATTCCTCACTCACCTAAGTCCTTCCAAATAGAATATATGGTTAGATATTTTGAATTGCAAAATTTAAAAAAGTGATGTTCTAATAGTAATAAAAAGAAGAATATATTGTATTTTTTGTTTTTCTTGAAAGGAAAATATATTGTAATTATTAAAAAATATAAAGTTGCAAAATACTAACAGCAGAAGATATAAATCTAGGACGAAGGAGCTAATTTTTCTATTTATTTATTTTTGAACAGAGCTTAATTTTCTATCTAATTTGAAATTTCATCTTCAGTTCAAATATAAGAATTTGAAAAGGTAGTCGCAAACTTTGCCAAAACATGTGCAATTTTATTCTTTCTTGGATATATAAATTATCTTTTATTTCCCTCTAAAAAAGCTTTTATTTTATTGAAATTAAAGCGAAGACCCCTCAATTGTTCGTGAACTTTCTGCGCCATTGTTGCCGTGCAACAGTTCATTACAATATAAAATGTTTTTTAAGTGGCATCACTAAAATTTGGTCAACTAACAAAAAATTCAATATGATTTTATATATCTGTTTTGTTAATGATTTACTTTATTTAGGTGAACAATGTAGGATTTGGACTCCAATTAATATTTGTTATGATCCTTTCGTCTTCTTCGTGTTTACTTTCTCCTCAACTAGAAGCTTTTAATTTCTCTTGCTTTAATTTTGTTGTTGGATGTTAGTCATTTGTAGTTTAATTATCCTTTTTGAAATAATATATATATATATATATATATATATATATATATTGTGAATTTGAGTTCACATGAATGTTAGTCACTGTTATGTAATAATTATATTATTGTCATTTATATGTATTATCACTGATATAAAATTATACTTAAATTTTTTAGCTGTGATAATGTATATGTATAACAGTGAATATGTATAACAATGATAATATATATATACATAACAATGATAATTGAATTAAATATAAAAGTAATTGTATTTTGTGTAAATATGTGAATATTGTGGAGATAAAATTATAAATTTTATTTATAAAAACGGAGGGGACAGAAGACAAAATCTGCAAAGGAGGGCCCTTGTCAAGTTCACATGAAAAATTGGGAATATGGTGGAGAATGAAAATTTATATTCTAAGCAAATCCTAGTATCTTGTTAGTACTGAGTATTTCTGTTCTTCATTTTGAGATTTTGAGACAACTTAATTATTATTGTAATTAAAACTAGAATTTATCACAACTATCCCTTGTGTTACCATGCACGTTTTGCGCCGCATTATGAATTAGTTTTAGAAAAACGAACAAAAAGTAAAATAATATAGCATATAATACTTTTGTATAAAAAAAAAAAATCAATTTTCTCACTTATAATAAAAAGTTATGCACAATAATAAAATTTATGTCTTATCTATTACTCCATTCGTTCCAAGACTACCTTCATAGTTATCTTGGGCACCCGAACTAAAGAAAAATAAGTATACGAAGGTAAAGTTAAATACTCCCTCCGTCTTTCTATAAGTTGCTCATGTTGCCATTTTCGTCCGTCTTTCTATAAGTTGCTCATACCTTTTTTGGAAATAAAAATAATAATATTATAATCATCCACTTTATTTATATTTATATATTACCACTTACTTAAACATTTTACACACTTAAACCATCACTAATTACTCCCATTACTTACATTTAATCATAACACAGTGCACTCACCCATCGAAACCCTAACCCTCCTTCATCATTCATCTGTCTCTCTCTCTCCACGCAAAATCAACTGTAAATCTCTACCATTTCCGACGATTGAGATGCCGGAAATGGACGATTATGTACTTGAATCTTCATCTCAGCTACTGTCTCATATGTGTCCCTCTCTCTCTCTCCCCCCACGCAAACGCCAGTGTAAATGTTTGACATTTTCGGCGATTGAAACGCCTGAAATCGACGACTCTATAGATGGTGCTTCATCTCAGTTACCGTGTACCCCTCTAAATGAGACGATGGTACCGGAAACTGAAGTTTTTGTTGATGATATTTCCAACCTAATGTCGTCGGATCTGTTTGATTCAGAGGCTTGGGTACCGGATTCGTTGGATTCGGAGGCTTTGGTACCAGACTCGTTGGATTCGGAGGCTTTGGTATCGGAATCGTTGGACTCGGAGGCTTTGGTACAGGACTTGTTGGACTCGGAGGCTTTGGTACAGGACTCGTTGGACTCGGAGGCTTTGGTACAGGACTCGTTGGATTTGGAGTCTTGGGTACCAGATTCGTTGGATTCGAAGGCCTTGGTGAAGGAATCGAAGGATTTAGTGGGTTGGTTGCCGGAATCCGAGGTTCAACTCTTGGATTCCATCGTAACAGACTCCATGGCAACAACCTTGTCTCCAACTATTGAGGAACTTCGCCAATGGCTGTTGCCGTTTCTTGCAATTCAGTGCCCACTTGTGCTGAGGGAGGTGCATTTTTTTACTTGTTTTAGTGTTTTATATCTTTATCTTTGTTTGTGAATATGTTTAGGGTTGTAGCCTTGTTGTGAATATGTTTAGGCTTGTATGTGTTTGCTCAGTTGCTTGTATTTCCTTGCCTTGTAGGAGACTTGAATCTGGTTCCTTATTGTGCTCAGTGATGAATGTGTTGGCTTGTAGCCTTGTCATGAATCTACTGCCTTGT
>JAPKLY010000017.1:2237692-2256049 GCA_026898435.1 Prunella vulgaris | reverse complement strand
GAATCTACTGCCTTGTTGCCTTATTTGCTCAATGATGAAATTATATTCTGAGAGCAATTCAATGTCACCACAAGGCAAGGTATTTCCTTGCCTTGTTGGAGACTTGAATCTGTTGCCTTATTAACTGATTTGAATCTGAGAGCACAAAAACTTACATAATTTATCTGATTTGATGCACAAAAACTTACATAAGGCAATTAAGATTTGATGCACAAAAAGGTAATCTGCATACTACCTTTTGTGTAGAACAACAAAAGGTATAATGCACAAAAACTTACATAAGCTAATCTGATTTGATGCACAAAAAGGTAACCTGCACAAAAACTTAGATTCTTCTTTTGATTCTTCACAGCAAATGACCTAGACTCTCCACCACCCCTTCCATGTCTTCTATATTCCCATCTTGTATCAAGTAATCAATGCACTCTGAAACCAAATTTTCATCAACTGAGAGGTCTGTTGGTAGTATGCCCTGCCTTATCAATGTTCCCTTTTTCATATGTCCCTGACTATAATTGTTATGACCTCTATGTTTCATAATTTCCACCATGCAAGATTGTAGGCTTAGGAAAACCTTGTTCAGTGTTGCATGAGACAACTTCTCAAATGAATTGTACACTGCACTAAGTAAGCCATCCACATTTTTTGCTCCTGATTCTACCTGCAGTGATTGTAAAGCCCTAAATCATCCTAAATCTAGCACATTTGTATCAGGAGAGTTAGGTGGTTGAAAAACAAGATGAATATTGAAACCATCTGCTCTAGCAACTTGTTGAAATTCAATATCATCATCCCCAATATGTGGTCTTGCGTTGTCTTGTTGAATCATGATGTTTTTGCTTGCACAAGCTGGCCACTTAGCTTTAATTGCAGGTATCACCTGCAAAATGTCACCAATATGACAATCAATTGTCTTATTTAGGAGACTTATTTGACAATGTCATAATGTTACCAATATTACAATAAATTGTCTCATTTAGGAGACTTATTTAATGCTACTCAGTGATGAAATTACAATCTGAGAGTGCATAACATATTAATGTACAATTATCATATTACCTGATTGATCAATAAATCTTTGGTCACATCTTTTGTGACAGAGTCCATTGCTTTAGTTTCCATTGTGCCAGCTGCTCTATTTTTGCTATTTCTTTTGGCTGGAACCTTCTTGATGAAAGGAAAAATACCTATTTTTCCATCAAAAATAAGGTTTCCATCTGTTGCATACATAGGTCTAGCAACTGCACAAAGAAACATTACCTTTGTAATGAATCTTTTACTCTTACATGCTCTATATGGTTCTTTTTCATTTGTGCCTAGGTACACTTTCTCAGTTGTTTTAGTGAGGTTAAACCATTTTTCATCGACATGAATGATCTGTTTCATGCTCTTGAACTTTACAACATTTAAAATGTTGTCAAAATACAAAGCATTAAGACAGAATTTCAACCTGTTTATCTTGTTGGCTGCTGTTAGACTTGGTTTGATTGCATTGCTATGAGGTTTGATCATCTTTTCTTTGATCCATCTGGCCACTGTAGTCCTGCTCACATCCATACCTTTAGCAACTCTCCTAATTGTTCCTCTTTGTCTATATGGTAATCTTTCAAACTTTTCATTATCATATGGTAGTTTTCTCTTACTCATATCTCTACCTGTCTTACCATTTTTTAATGCAATTGGTCTCCCTTCACTCATTTGTTGTTTGGCTTCTCTCCATATACTGCTGATAGTTCTTCTGCATGTGCCAAACTTTGCAGCAGCCTCGTTGATCTTTCCCTTTTCCGGCTCGCCATTTTTGCAGCTTTCAAGTAGGAACAAGGCAATATTGTTCCTGACATCATTGGATAAGTTAGGTTTTGGAGGCATGTGGAGAAGTATTTATGCTGGCATAAATTTTTGGGAGCATTAAACACTTTTGGGAGCTTTTAATGTTGTATTTATAGTGTTGAAAAGTAGAATTTCAAAATTGTAAAGTTGGTGGGAGTTTTGCTTTTTGTGTAATAGAGGATATTGATAATTTCTGTAATTGGGTGGGAAAAATTCCCACCAAAAAATCTGCCAACTTTTCCCTTTTTGTAAAATTCCCACCAAAAAATCTGCCAATTTTTCCCTTTTGGTACAGCCGTATCTCTACCTTTTGTAATTACAACTTTGACTTTTGTGATGAATTAGTAAGTTAATTACAGTATTTACTTTTTCCTAATAATCTTCTCTCTCCATCACATCATCTGTACTATATTAATATTTATATACACTTCTTAATACCCGTGCCGAAAAGGTGTGAGCAACATATACAAAGACGGAGGGAGTAATAAAAAAAAATGTACTTCATTGACTTTTGTGAGTGTAATTTTTTTTTTCCAGGTGTGTAAAAATAAAATTGAGACATTCAAATAAAGCAAATATTAAAATAATTATATAACGGTTAATGAGACTATCTTATGATAATTTAAATTCATCGCATAGTAAAAGGGAGTACTCACGGACAAATTAAGAAAAAATGTTACACCCGTAAAAAAAAAAAAAAAGGGCAAACTTCTGCGAAATACAAAACAAAACATTTTCCAAAATCAGCTTCATTTATAAAGTCACAAATTAAAAAATAAAAATCAGTGTGAAAAAAACATAAAAATCTATTTTATCCTTTTCCGCGTATTGGAAAAGAAAGTAGTAAGAAGCAAACAAGTACATCCAAGTGGGCTCCTTCATCAATGATCCAGCCCATCTGAAGTTCACGTGCAGAATGGCCCAAACACGTGCTTAGGGGGACCATTATGTCGCACTAAGTTTGGGGGACCCAGCCCAGTTGATCCATCACAAGAAAATAGATGTTTACAAATGTTGATTTTTCTTTGTTTGTTTAGTTCAGATGCGTAATTCATTTAATAAAAATATCAAGCACTGCACTGTCGTTTTCCAATCTTTAATTTTTAATATTCCCTCAATTAAAAATAAAAATAAAAATATACTCGCTTATTTTCACGTAGTTTAATACTAGCACCGTCCCAACTCTTTCTTCACACTTTTATTATATCCTCCTTATAAAAAATAATAAAATTGGAAGAAAGAGTTGAGACGGATGGAGTATTATATTTCTGAGTATATTACGAGATATTATAAGGTTTGTTTATGAATAAAATACTCCCTCTGTCCCACTATAAGTTGCTCATGTTGCCATTTCGTCCGTCCCAATATATGTTGTTAATTACTTTTTTACCTTTTTTTAAAATTACTATTCACTTTTTTATTATTATTTTTACTACTTTTTACACTATTTTTATTACTTTTTTACTTTTCTCCATCACATCACTTATACTTTTTCACTTTTTTCTATCACATCACTTATATTTTTTCACTTTAACCTTAATTCGTGTGCCCAAAAGCAACGAACAACTTATAGCGGGACGATAGGAATTTGCACCCTACAGAATGACACATTTTTAAGTAAAATATGTTTTTTTTATAAAGTAGTGGCATATGGATAAATATGTGTATACATTTGTAAGTGTGTGTAAATCAATATTTTTTTAGTAGTGTGCAAATTCGTGTGGAACGTCCAAATAAGAATAGTGTGTAAATTCATGTGTACAATATTTTTAGTAAATATATTCGTAATATTTTTTATTAATAAATATATATTTTTATAATAGATCTTACAATATTCGTAATACACTCAAATATATCGCATTAAACCACGTGCAAACATTCATTGAGCATGTTAATAGCTTTATAATATTATGAAAATTTGTAAGTAAGCATATGACCATGAAAGAAAGAGAGGGCAATAATTCTCAAACATAAATTTAGTAAAAATATATGACCATAAAAGAAAGAAAGGATGGAATAGATCTTTAAGTGAGATGATTTCATGGTGTAATAGAACATAATTTAGTAACAACAATTTTAAAAGAAATAGTTGTTAATTTGTAAACGTTCTCACTAAACAAATAAAAATTTGCCTAATATAATACAATTGCATTTTATTGTAAATCTCGATTTTCTTTAAATTAATATTTGCAGATTTTCTATAATAATTTATTCTGTAAAAAATTATATATTTTTCATAATCTCCACCTAACAATACGAACAAGGTTAGGATATGAAATTAATTTATAACAATGTCAATTTGGTGGTCGACCAAAGTTGACATATAATATACATTTCTTGGACTACATCAATGTTCTAAAAAACGCTAGTTGCTAGTCGGTCGGACCACTAGGGTCTAGCGACTAGAGCGACTAGTAGGGGACTAGTCGGAAAGACCTAAATAATATATATAATTAATTATTTAATAAATTAATAAGATATTATGCATAAAATAATAAAAAAATTATAACACCACCTTTGAAAATTAAAATTATAAGTGATAACCATGACACTCAAAATGCAATAAAATCATAATTTAAAAATAAAAAAACGACACATATTAGTTCACACATTAAACATTTAAATTCAACATATTAAAAATAACAAGATAATAAATAAAAAGATTCTTCAAAATAACAACAAAATACTAAAAGTTTATAATTAAGATTGAATCTGATGTGTGTGTGTCGTGAAATTAAGAAGAGAAAGAGGCGCTGCTCTGTTTTTTTTTCTTTTCTGTGTGTGTGTCGTGAATGAATATGATGTTTGAATTAAGATTGAGTTTGTTTCTTATTTTTAAATTATAATATATTAAGTTATTAACTTTATTACTTTATTAGATAATAGATACTGAAAAAAAAAAAGGCGCATACCTATTGCGCTAAACGCTGCCCAACCCGTTCAGCGAAAAACAAACGTTCAGCCCGTTTACCCCAAGTCGGTCCGAACTAGGCGCCTAGAGCCGATTACAGGAAGAAACGTTTTTTTCCACCGACTACAGGAAAAACGGGTCGGTCAAGGTCGACTACCAACTAGTCGGCCGACTTGGCCGACTTTTAGAACACTGGACCACATGCACATTTTTCTATTAGAAAATTTTAATTTTCAAGATAAAGTCAAAAGAATCCTTTTATCATTCAGAAAAAAATATCCTTTCATTCTTTAAAAAATAAAATCAAAATATGAATTATTAAAATATCTCACCTCGATTCGACACTATACGTGAATATATGATTGTGTATATCCTGTACATACTTTTAGGTTTGGGTATCATGTATCTGATACACACGGAAATAGATTCCGTGGACCGTGCGTAATAATTTGATCCAATTTAAATTGTCAATAAATAGATAGTTCAAATCAAATTACAATTTGAATTAAGTTAAAATTAATATACATGAATTCTATTTTTTGCGTGTATTACACAAATAATACTTTACTTATTTTTAGGGGTTACAATTGATTTTTTCCTTACATGTAAATTTGTTTCTTGTACACCAAGATGTAACCTTTACTAATAATGAGAATATCCATCACTATTTCACACGGTTATCAAATTATATGTCTCACATGGTATCAGTATATACACACCGAAATTCCTAAAATATTAATTTCTCCTTTCATGTGTCACCGCCTAAAATTCTTCTTTTCTTTTCTTCCTTATCATTCAACCTTTGAGTTGCCCAGAGAGGTCGCGTGTTCGACTCTCCCGAACGCAAATATTGCAACATTTATTCAGAGCCTACAAAGGCTCATATACATTACACACCATTATAATTAAGCTATTGGGTCATTTATCAAGTGGTTCGAACCTCGCTAAGCTCTCAGAAGGGCCTGGATTGGAACCAACTTGACCAATTTTATTTTTTTACTTAAAAATTTAGCGACCGCCGGATAAATTTAAATGACATGAGTCGCTAAATTAAAAATTGCGACCTTCTTTAGCGGTCGTTAAATCTTGCTAAATTTAGTGATGTTTTAGCGACCGACTTAAAACGGTCGCTAATCGGTCAGTAAACTTTATTAGCGACCAAAAAGCAGTCGCTAAAACGCGCATTTATTGTAGTGTTAATTATTAAAGAGTATGTATTGTGTGAAAGTAGTTCATATCATGAACCATTTTTTAACAAGACATAAAAAAGAAATTTATAAATATAACATTTATATCACAAAAATGATTTATATAATACTTTGCCATTATTAAAATAACTGATACATAGTACTTAATTATAATTACTACATATAATGAATATATCAACTCTTAGTCTAGATGAATGTTAGTGCAAAATATGGAAGAAATAAAATGAAATGAATTAAAATATAATCCTATACCTTTAAAAAAAAAATTATAGAGCCCCTTTTAGCAAATTATTTGTACTTTGTTGTAGATTCAATAAATTTATGCTAATTAAATTTGGTCCTTAAATAACTCAATATTGGATTTCATATCAGAACAATTTTTCATTTTAGATTCCCAAATTTAAGTAAAAAATCATGAAAAACGACAAATGAATTAAATAAAAAATCTCAGTATTCTAAATATAAATTAAATGTCCTCTATAGATAAATCAGATGGAAGTTGATATCCAAAAATCAAGGAATAATCGTCCATCTCATCACTAGTGAATTTTGGGATTCTCCAACTCGTTCGTCCTATCTCTGAATCTTGACCATATGTTAACAACTGCAACACCTATTAATTAAATAAAGATAACTAAATAAGTATCAAATTAATTAATACATTTTCGGATGAAGATATTTGATGGCCATTTAAAATTGAGATGATATATTAAAAGGATCCAGACCCCCTCCTGTATAGAGGGGAACCGTCGGATCATGTAGATACATGCACACACCCGCATGGGTGTGTGTGATCCGGCGGTTCCCCCTGCACAGGATCCTCCTGTACAGGAGGGAATCTTCTTCCATATCAAAATGCAATTGAAATGGAAGAACAATATAAAGGTGATGAGATTGATAGAATTACCTCAGTCATAGAAGGTCGCCATATCGAAGATTGTCTTACACAATACGAGGCCGTTAGCGTTACTTTGTACAATTGTTCCATATCATACTTACCTTCCATTTTTGGATCAGCCAATTCTCTTAAATTTCCAGATTCCATTAAAGGCTTTGCCTACAAACAACAATTTTAAAATAAGCAAATCTAACATTTGTATATAGAATAATGTCTTAAAATTAATTAATAGCATTATAAACAGACGAAATTAATACAAATATTTTCACATACCCATAAAAGTAAATTTTGCCTAGTGGAGTCAACGGGCCGGCGGCCCGTGATTATCTCAAGTAGAAGTATCCCAAACGCAAAAACATCCGTCTTCTCATCCACAATCCCATGCATGAAATATTCAGGGGCAAGATATCCAAACGTGCCCTCAATTGGAAGAACTGCATGATGACTCCATTTGCTAGGCAGCCATTTTGCAAGGCCAAAGTCTGATATCTGTCCAAATAACACTTTCCATTTATATACCAACAATATTAATTAATTTAATAATAACAAAAATTATTATTAATAATTGTTTTACCTGTGGCTCGTAATCTGGACCAAGTAGAACATTAGAGGCCTTAATATCACGATGGATAATGCGATGTTTGCAGCATTTGTGAAGGTAATATAGACCTCTTGCAATCCCCAACACTATTCTATATCTTATAGGCCAATCAAGAGTCCTGCCTGCAGTTTGACCTATATATATATGTGTATATATAACACGCCAATTTTAATTAACACACATAATTAATTCTTCTCTTAATCATAATTTAAAGAATAAAATAAAATAACTAATCTTGATATGATATATATATATATAATAATACTATACTTGTCCCCCATTTAATTGTTACTTTAGAGTTATTCCAAATTTATACATATATATGTCGTTTTTAATTATTCATTCAAGAGACGTTTATATATATACTATTTTAATTTTTTTGATAGGTAGTAACTTATTACAAGTATTAAATAATTTTTTTTATAAATACAAAAATCAACTATATCTATCTATTCGACAAAAATAAAAGTCGTATGGCCACAATATATGAAGGAACAAAATTGGAGCACTCAATAAATAAAATAGTTTATTATTAATTATTATTTGTGTGTCGTACCTAATTCTATATATATATACATAAAAGATTTTACTTCTTCGAAAACGAGAAAATAATATTCAAAATTTCAAATCTTGGCACTTAAAATATGTAGATACATAAAGAATAATTAATTAATTAATTACCATGCAAGGCAGAAGAGAGAGTTCCGTTGGGGTAGAATTTGAAAACGAGATAGAGTCCATTTTCAATGCAATAACCAACCAATTTTGCAGTATTGGGATGCTTAACATGTCCGATTATTCCCAATTCCACAAGAAATTCTTTTTCCTTATTAGCATTCTTATTATCCTTTGCCAAACGCTTCACTGCTATATTATTGCATTCTTTCCCTATTTCTCCTCTATAAACCTCTGAATACCCTCCTTGTCCTACCAAGTTGTCTGCACCACAAACCAATTTTAGTATAATCTTGAAAGTAAAATCAATCTATATATATATATATTCTTGATTTAATTAAAATAAATACCTATGTGGAAATTGTTTGTAGCATTTGTAATTTCTTGATATGTAAAGCACCTCATCACCAATGGCTGTTCCTTCTCTTTGACAAGCTGCTTTCTCATGCTTGGATCACAAGACGACAGGCGAAAAAACGACGAAATCATCAGCCTCATTAATGCTGATTTGGGCTTCTTGCAAAAAAGTGTGGTGTTTTTTGGTGTGTGGCCATTGATAGTTGAATCTTCATCATCAGTAGTAGTAGTGTTGCAGCAGCTGGTTGAATCTTCTTCACAAATATCCAACACATTCCTTGGCGATGGCCTTTTCATCTTCAAGTCTAGGTCCATCTCATTATTCTCTAATTCCAATGATGAGAATGAATTTTCACTGCACCAATTCTTTGAGGACCAGCTGCTGACGTTGGATTGACGCCCTACCACGCCAAAATCTTGCATTTTAATTATTTTTTTCGATTTAATATATAGTTTTAATTTGTACATTACTCAATTTATGCTTGACGTTTCAAAAATATAATTTGTTTGGAATTAATTTTTGCCAAGTATTCTATTTTTGGCACATGTGTTGGAACGATATGAATGGTGATTAAAAGAAGAAAAGAAATTATGCAAAATAGTCATTGGTTATGTGGCTATATAAATTGTATTAATTTTGACCAAATTTTAATTTTAAAATTATAATATTATTTTTAAAATTAAAATTTTCAATTTCACGATTCATTTCTCTCCTACCAGAAATTCACTTGTTTCTTCAATCGGCACATCCTAAAAAAAATTAAAGTCTTCTGTGAAGACTAACTTACCAGAAACAAAGATGAAAAAAAGAAAATTAAAATTTTTGGAGGGAATAATCCAGACAATAAATTTGGGCGGGGACAAGTTGATGGTATTAAAAAGTTTTAAGTGATGGATATTTATGTAAAAAATTGATCAAAGTGGTTAAAATAGAATTTTGAGAGATAGACATAACAAAAGAAAGTATTTAGCCGTGTAAATATGGGCAAAAAAAAAAAAAAGTGGTTTTACAAAAAAGTGAACGTAAATTTATAGCAATGTAGAAGTTATGATGAGACGACAAAAATATTTTATAATTCAATTTTGTTGAAGATTTATACATCGAATATTCATTGAATATATACGTACCTTGAGTGAAATCATTTGTTGTTCTACGAACGAGGACTAGTGAGCAACCTTCTGGAACATTCTTACAGCAGAAACTCGAAATCGAGGGCATCGCTGGTCTACTTGAGAAAAGTGTAAATGTGTAAATATTTCCTGAAATTAATTTTGGTCCACATGCAATGACCGATGGAGTTGGAAATTAAGTCACCTCTTTGATCGGTTATTAATGGTCCTTTTTGCAGTACCGATGATGAGATAATCAGCTCTCATGTTTTTAGCTTCCTCAATTAGACCTTTACCAGCACTCGACGTCAACCCAACTCTAGCCTCCATATTTACCTGAGAATCATAATTTTTCGAATGAGGACAAAATAATTTTTCACCGTAATTCTTTTTAGATGGACAACTTAAGGGCCATAATTTTTAAAAGTTACAAATTGAGGACGAATTCACTTTAAATTCTCCTTATCTAGTAGTCCTACATGCATTGATTTTAGCTGATTTGTTCCTAAATTTGCCACATTTTAAAAGTTACAAAATTCTCATTTTAATTTGCTATGGTCCCATAAATTTACAGTCCTGAAAAAATAATTTTCTGTATAAAATAGTGAATACATTGGTGCCAATCCAAGGAGGGAATAGATTATAATGATAATTAAATGTGATCATGTGACCTGTTTTTTATGGCACGAGCCATGTAATTAATAATGGTGCTCTAGTACGTGTAGATTGTAAAGAAAAAGGGTAGTTAATTATGTGAAAGAATGAATTAATTTCTTGCCTCATTGGATTGACAAGTAGTGAAAAGTTCTCCCATAATGTTAATGACGAAAGATTTGGCTTGACGAATGTGTTTCTGCTGCTTCCTAGTTAATTGCCTCTTCATCATCATATCCTCTTTTCTACCACTATTAATGCCTTTCATGTTTGACGACATTGCACCTGTACATTAATTGTTAATTTCGTAAATAAAAATCAAGAAATTAATAAAATTAATGTTCATAGTTGAATTAATTAAATCTATATATTATAACGTACATTGTCCATCAACAAGAATTCGTTAATTAAAGGAGAGGCTAAATTACCGATGACGTGCAAGGCGACGAGGGTGTCGCCGGGACGAGCAAGGACGTGGATAGCCCAGCACAAGAGCTCTTTACTTTCTTCAGCGTCCAGAGAGATGCCTATAAGAATTTTACTAGGCATCCTCATAATATATAATATATAATATATTCAGAAATTATATGAGTTCCTTAGTTGAAGTGAAGGGGTACTATTCGAAGAAGATATTTTTGACTTGGTTAATTTGTTGATATATATTATAGGATATATTCTATCCTCAATGAAAGCAGGAGCACCCTTCAAATATATGTACATGTGACAAGATTGCTAATTAAAGGTTTGTGACCACCAACGAGCTATCAAATATTCTTATTTGACAAGCAAGAGAGAGAGAGAGAGTGAGATGCATTTTGGAATGAAAATAAGTGGTTTGGTAGGGGTGGTTTGGGGGATAAGTAAAGGTGATGACACACATTTGATTTGTCTTGTTATATAAGCCAAGAGAATTAAAGAAAGGCCATCTCGTGTTTGTGCAATAAAACAAAGTGTTTTTTCACTTTCCATGCTTGAGTTTGGTAGGGAGGCCAGGACTATATTATGTGTCAATTAATATTACAAAGCTAGCTTTGCCCCTCATTTTTTTGGGAACTAATTCATCATGCTAAATGCATTAATCTTTAGCCTTAGTCTCGTATGCACCAAATGTACAGTGTAATTTAAATGCATTTTTAAAAAATTATACAAAATATTATTAAAAAGTGACACATATTATTGTTGAAAAGTTTATTTTTAATAGTGTAACTCTTTAGTACTAATACGTGTGACTTTTTAATAATAAATGATGCGACTTTTAAAAAATACACTTGAATGGCACGGTGAATCATATGCAGAAAGGGACTTATTCTAATCTTTATTACATTTACGTCACTGTAAATGTCACACACACAAATAGTGCAGGATACGTGTTATAGTGTTAGGAAAATAATACAAATAAATTAATTCTTAAATGGGACTAACATTAATCATGATGACCAGAGTCATATATATGTACTCCTACTATATTCATTGCTTATGAATCTGAAAATGTTTCCTAAACCTAACCGCATTTAATTACATTTGCCAACAGCTAGCAAGCATTGATTTATTTTATTTTATGTTTTTAAACAAAAAGCATTGATTAATTAGTGCATGGTGAAATAATGTTGTATTAATGTGCTTCAATAATTTGGGCAATCACATCTAATTGGTTTACAAGGTGTTCTTTATTTTTATAGATAAATTAGAAATTACAAACGTGCATTGTTTCGTTTAAGATAATATTTTGTTAATTTTGTTACTTATACAGCTAAAATTCAAAATTTTGAGATAAGAAAAATTAGTTAAAAACTTAAACTTAATATGAAAATATATATATATAGTATGAACAACAAGTATAAGTTGTATATAAGACAGGTGTGTTAAAATTCAGTATTGAACCTCATTTATTTTAGTATTTTATGCTTGTCATCCACAATAATTCTGTCAATTATTAATAATAGGAAACAAAAAACTCATACTATTGCCTTGATCATGTATCATGAATTTTTTCCTTATCGCATGATCCTAGAGTTGTTGAGTGTTTTTAATTAATTTTTAATTTTAGACATTTAATATTGTTTGCCGCTTTTTTAGAACTTATTATTGGAACTAAATTTTGAACAAATATTCATGATTAAGTAGCCAAAGAATAATACTCCCTCAGTCCAGTAGGAATTTGCACCCTATGGAACGACACATTTTTTAAGGAAAATGTGTTTTATATATAAAGTAGTGGTATATGGGTAAATATGTGTATAGATTTGTGAGTGTGCACGTAAATCAATGTTTCCTTTTTTAATAGTGTGCAAATTTGTGTGGGACGTCCGAATAAGGAAAGTGTACAAATTCTTGTGGGACAGATGGAGTAATTAAGTAATTTTTAACAGAAATATAACAAGTCAAGAACACACGAAATTGAAAAAAAAATCACCCAACAAAATCAAAAGAAGAGACATTTGTATATTAGTTAAAAAAAATAATTATATGTACAAATTGATTCATAATATTTATATAGAAGTATGATTTTTTTTTTATGCACAGAAGCATTTGATATTCAATCCCTGCATTTGAAAAGTATACCTGATATAACTATGAATTAAGAAGACATCCAATCAAAGGGACATTTCATTCGAAAAGGTTTATCTGATATATTATTAATAATTAAGTCATTTGAAATAAATGTTGCAGAGAAAGTAACTTTAAAGGACAAAACTATATAATTGTAAAAGCTTCTCACTTTTAAAATAGTATAGATATAATTCGATCAAAAATATTTTAAAATTTATTAACTAGCACCAATTAATTAAAAAGTTAGCACTCGTAAAACAATGTTCCTTACAATAGTAATTTGCCTTAGGCATTGACACAAATTATCATATGCATATTGTGGACACAAATATATATGTTTAATGCAAATATGAAGTAGATGGTTTATTATTATTTTTTAATTGATTATTTTAATTTATTTATTTTTATGGTATTATCATATTTGGGGTAAGTGGTAAGTATATAAGTTTGTATGTAGCTATGTTATATTTTCGGGCATTGACAAAGCGAGTATAAGGCCCAACTATATACACCTCCAACATTATTAGATATCCCCACCCAAAATATATTTATATTATTTTTGATATATCTTGATCAAAATTTATTCGATAAATATGTGAAATATATGTTTGAAAAAGTCTTTAAAATATTTTGTCAGTAAATATCTGTCAAACTTTAATTAATTTTTTTGTAAAATATAGCGAAAATAAAATATATACATTAAAAAAGTTATTTTATTTTTGATATATCTTTATCAAAATTTAATTGATATTTCAACAAAAATATGTGAAATATATGTTTGAAAAAATCTTAAAAATATTTTGTCAATAAATATCTGTCAAACTTTAATTAATTTTTTGATAAAATATAGCGAAAATAAAATATATACATTAAAAAGGTATGTATCTAATGAGTATGGAGGGGTATATAGTCTAGGCCATTTAAAAATAGTTGGGGCAAAAAATGGCAATTGGGCCTAATTTTATTATGCTAAAAATGTGATATAATGGGCCAGTAATATTATCTTTTGGATTCGGATATTTTTTCCCGCATAATTGAGTAGTTCACCCCACCTTTCACTTCACCACCATATATTTTCTTTTCACCACTAATAATTTTCTCAATTAATTCTTATCATTATATGATTTCCATCCGCTAAAGCCACTGTTGCCAATCGAAATGCGCCGATGTCCATTTCAATTGCCTCTGAAATCCATCGGCCCCACGCTGGAAATGTCTATCGTGCATCCACCGGAAATAAAATCAATCACCACTGCCACTATCTCTGTTCGAAGCTCTTGGTCGGAATTTTCGCACCAGAGTTTCTTCATGCAACCGCCATTTATGCCCAGTGTCGCCCATCTCCCAGTTGTTCTGCCGAAACCAAACCATTCATGTTCGACTCTGGTCAGTCGAAATTTCATCTTTTGTTCGAAATTTTTGTGCGAACATGGAGCATATTTTCGAACAGTTGGTCCGAACAAAGAAAATATTTTCGAACATTTGGTCCGAACAAGGAATAAAATTATATGTTCGACAAACCTGTTCGAAAACCATGCATTTGTTCGATCATTTTTTTCAAAATTTGTGGAAATGTTCCACGGACCAGAGCCGAACAAAATGGATTCAAAAAATAAGAGAAAAAAATGGGCGAACACGCCTCTGTTTTCGGATCTCTCTCTCTTTTTCCTCTCCGGCGTAATGGGCGAACGCGCCTCTATTTACTTCACTGTCTTCCCCCTTCCGCAAGCTGTGGCCGCCGCTTTAAACCATCTCAGTCCCGCCTGAACTCACCTGCGTCCGGCCGATCGTCCCATTTGAAGCCACAATTTCTCTCTCCGTCTGCCTTTTTCTCTCACTTTTCTCTTCCTTCTTCTCTCATTCCCTTTCCCTCTCTCGTGGGTTTTTAGGGTTATGAATTAATTAATTACTCTTAAAAAGTATAATTATCCTATTAAGTTTAATTTCTAAATAATTTTAGAATGGGGTGAAGTACTCAATTTTGGGGAATATCCGGATCCTTATCTTTTTCCTTTTTTAAGAAGTCCGAAGCCCATTCAATTGGGTTATTTTTTATTTTTTTTCAATTAATAGTAGGCCAAAAAATTGCACAAAAGCCTGGATCCAATACTTCTTTTCTTTTTATTAAAAGCCATTAATATGGCCGAAATGAAAGCGGGAAAAAGGCCCAGACTATATACCTCTCCATACTTATTAAATACACACTCTTTTAATATATATATATTCTATTTTTGCTACATTTATAACGAGAAATTAACTGAATTTCGATAGATATTTATTGATAAAATAGTTTTGAAATTTTTTCAAACACATATTTCACATATTTTTGTTGAAATATCGAGTAAATTTTGATAAAGATATATTAAAAATAAAATAAAAATATTTTAGATGGAGGTATCTAATAATAATGTTGGAGGGGCTATGTTGCACGGGTGCGGATACGCAGATGCGGGTGCGATACGATACGAGTTCGGGGATACGAGTTTTTTAAAAAATTAGGGTGCGATTCGTTAAGGATACGTCTATTTATTTATATTTTATTATATATAATATCAAAAAATATATTTTTTTATAAAAATTTTATAAATCATTTATATTTTTTATCATCTAAAATTTGAGTATATTCAATAATATAATATAATTATGTAAAAAAAATATCAATTCGAGTTACATTAGTTCAATTCATAAATCATAGTAGTAAATTCAATCTAAAACGAGTGTCACACTATCAATTTAACTTATACGAAATAATAAAATTCAATTTAAATAATATATTTAATACTTATAAATAGGATTCGTGCAGTGGATTCGAGAATCCGTTAGCTGGATTCGCCACGTGGTAGATGGATTCGCCACGTGGAGAATCCGATACTACATTATAACATTTTTAGAAGAATCCGTGGATCATAGTGGAGGGTTATATAGTTGGACCCCGAGTATAAATATAAGAAGATGGGCCTCTTAAAGTGACCTATAAGTTATGAGGCCTGAAGTGATATAACCCAGAATGGTAATGGGCCAAGCCCACCAAATAAATTGCGATGATGATCCATGTTTCGTATTACTTGCTTAACTTAATTAACCCCTCGCATACAGAAAGAAAGAAGTCAAATAACAGAGGAATTTAAATTTTGTTTGAATAAAATTGGATTGGTGCTCGAATATAATTTTTCTTTGCTCAAATAATGTAACTGTTTTTTTTTTTTTATCGGATAAATTATGAGTTGAGCAAATTATGTATCTGATTATTAATTCTATTCCCAATTGAACGAGATTGAATCTAAAAGTGTTTTTAATTGCTACTAGCTAGGGCAAGGCCTCACTTCTGGGAATATAGAGGTTGATTGAGTGCTTATATCTTGCTCCCTCCGTTCCAAAAGACATTGAATACTTTTTATTTTGGTATATCTCACAAAAAGTTTGCATATCTAAAAGTGAAAACTATTTATTAAACTACACTCTCATAATACACATATAATATTTATAAAAATATACTTTTTATATTTTTTTCTTAAACAGTGCGCCCAAAAGACATCGCAATGTCTTCTGGGACGAAGGGAGTATAAGTTGATTAAGAGTTTATACTTCCTTAAAGTATTTGATAAAATAAGACATTTTCTTTATTTTGTAGGAATTTATACTCTATGGTATGACACATTTTTTTTAATAAAAATATGTTTTATATATAAAGTAATGAGATATGAGTAAATATATAAATGTTTATGAGTGTGCATGCAAGGATGAAAATATCCGATATTTCTCCGATATATCCATTTTTTATAGTCACCGATATTTCCATATTATTCATTAAAAAAATAAAAAATATTGGTAATATTGGTCTGTAATATCGATATCGCTTTTTTTTTTTCCACAAATTAAACCAAATATCGTTAGATATCGAAAAAATATCGAAAGATATCGAGAAATTTCGGAAAAAACTCCCAAAAATAGTGTATAAATATAAATTTGTCACAAATGTAAAATTTATTCAATTTTTTTTGTTAAATTTATGTATTAAATGTTTGCTTTTAAATTTTAATTTTTAAATTTATCGATATCGATATATCCATCGATATTTTCACAAATTTAAGACCTCGATATTTCCATCGATACCGATATTTTCAACCTTGTGTGCATGTAAATGAATTTTTTTTAGTAGTGTGCAAATTTGTATGGAACGTCCAAATAAAAAAAATGTGCAAATTCTCATGGAATAGAGAGAGTATTTAACTACTTATAAAATCTTAAAATAAGTTCCTTATAATTTTAGAAGTTGTAAAAAATAAGTTGTGATGTCCTAACTTATTTTTCTCATAACCTCTACCTTCACCCACTCGTTCAACCCCGGGCCCCATAACCAATCCCCAACCCTTCATCAACATAAAAAATTAAAAAAATACTATATGTGTCCCCTAAATATGTTAACTTATAAGTTGTATTAACCAAGCATTTACTTAAAAATAATATTTATAAACTTTTAAAATAATTTATAGAATATTTAAAATAAATTTATCTAAACATCCTTAATTCAATTAATTATATGAGTTTTTGTAGTTCAAAAGTCATCTTCAAACTCGAAAGTTATGGGGCATTCCAAGACAGGTCGAAATAGAAAAATATAGAAAAGAAATTAAGTTGTACAAGCATATATACGTGCTCATCCTCATCCATATAAAATGTATTTATAATTAGTGACATTACATTTGCTTTATATCATCATCCACACACATCACACATGCGTATACGTATATGAATATATATGTATAAATATATACAATAATATTTAATACACAAATTCCTTCACGTTTTTGAACTTTGAAGAAGTAATCAAATATTAATTATGATATGATGCATTATAAATATCTATCTCATACAGTAAACATTCGATAAATTAATATTCAATTATTTAATAAATTCTCTAAAATAATATTTTGTCCTCCTCAATTCGAGAATAGAGTGCTAAATTATTATTTCGCTAAAATTATAATATAATATATTTTTGATAATTTCTATAGAGTATCCCATATAAAATATAAATTAATAATTAATTTCTTATATACTATATATTACATGCATGAGGTTTTCTGAAACATGACCCAATTGTCTTTTTTTTTTTTTGTTGAAATTAATTTCATTATGAATTTTGTCTCTAATTTTACTTATTATGGTAAGAACTTTTGGTATTGTTTTCTCATAAGTCATAACTCAACAAAAAATTACTTAATGTTCATTGGACTTTTCAAAAACAATGTTATGATCAATTCATTTGGAAAGAAATCACAGTTCTGTATCACAAAGAAACTGTAAATTCATAAATATATGTTTAATTTGGGGCATGAAAAATTCTTTTGCAAAATGGGTTTTGTTACAAATTATAAAGTTATTTTTTTAAAGAATACATATGAGAATTAATGGATTGATTAAACTTATTCAATTAACTTTTCAAGTTAAGTATATATGTTGTTTATTAAAATGCATGTGTATGTTGCGTGGTAGAAGTTGGTAAATTAATATTGCCAATTATTGGTGATAGCTATAAAATATATATATATGTGTGTGTGTG
>JAPKLY010000017.1:2202935-2237292 GCA_026898435.1 Prunella vulgaris | reverse complement strand
CTTTTTTCTTTTTTTAAGGAACATTTGGCCATATTATATGTAATGGATGTTGCTGTTAGCACTTTATTATCGCGTGTCCGACTATTTGAATTATGTATTGGAACACTGGACGAGATGCTACCTTGGTTTTGAAATTATATATTAATGTGAATGACAATTATAACTAATATATAATAATTAAATAAAATATATTAACCATATTTGCCACACAAAAAAATTAATGTGAAATTTGATTTATCAATAAAAAAATTTATCAGAAAGTTTCTTATATAGAATTGTCTATAAAAATATTTAGTTATGTAGGCATTTTTATTCTCTATCCTACATGCTACAAATATTTTGCCAATGAGATTAATTTTTTTATAGAATAAAATTCCTAGCTAACTAATTAATTTCTAACCAGTACAAAAAATTTGTAGGCGAATTATTTATATATATATATATAATTGTAAAATTTTACAGATAATTTTGTAGGCAAATTTCACTCTAAAGATTTTGTTGAAAATTTTGTAGCTATATAAACAAATTTTATATACAATATATATAGTACTATTATTTTGTTGTGTTGATTATTGTAACCTCATTCTAATAAAAGGTGATAGCGACTCTTTCTTCTTCGACTAAAACATGACCATAATACATCATCTATCTTTTACATGATGAGCAACGTCGAGGCCCATATTATATATATATATTTACATATATAATAATATCAATAAATATATATGTTATAGTATAAATGTTTTTATATAATGAACATGTTTCACAGAAGTATTAATTCCTCCCTCGTCAAAATCATTTTGTTGATGATGAAATATTGTTATTTAATTATATAGACGTGTATCCTTTTCTTTTACTTTTCGAAATTGAGACGAGAGAACCTATTAATCTGAAATCATTGCGTTATTAATTAAGAGATGCACATATTATTTTGTAGAACTATAAAATATCATTCCTAGAATGTATATATGTTTAGGATATAATAAACATGCTCTAAACAATTTTCATTGTACAATTCAAAACAGTTATTTTTAATAATGTATTATTATTAAATTAATATTTTTAATAAAATAATAGATATTACTACTTCCGTCCCAAAAAAACATACCAGTGTCTTTTGGACACGTAATTATGTAAGTGACCTATTTTAATAAATAATTTTCACTTTAGGCATAATTTTTTTGTGGAACAGTCCAAAATAAAAAGTATGCAATGCCTTCGTAGGCGGATGTAATATTAAAAATACACATAAAATATTAATAACTTTACAGGTGATATTAATTTGCAATATACTTAATTAGTCGTCAATTTAAAACAATACAGAAACTATTGTGATGATTCATTACTATTTCCAAATTTAAAACAATAGAGACTATTTCTAATATGCATGAATTTAATTAGTATGAAGAATAATTGCCATCGTTAGAGTAATACATTACTATTTCCAAATTTGTGGGGTTAGATCCAAATGACAGATAAATTTTACCGTGCTTCTCTTTGAAAGATGATTTTACCGTTGCTAGTGAATGTATGTATATTGTATAGTCATATCCAATATTCGTATTAAATAATTTTACAAAAATTTAATACGAGAGCATACATAAATTAACATCTACCCCTATCAAAATGATAATGAATCATGCTCAATTTATACATCACCTAGAGCTGGCAATTTTGGCTCGGTCTACCCGATATTTGGATTGAGTTGAGCTCAATTTTTACAGGCCAAATTAGAAAATGAATTGGCCCGGCCTAACCCGTGAATATGTTTGGGCCTGAAAAGTCCGTTTACATGTAAAAGTTGGTATTTTTGGCCTAGCACGATGGGCTGGCCAGGCCTACCCAATATTTAAGCTAGAGGCTAGTATAAGCTCGATTAGAAAATGGACCGGCCTGACCCTACTCATGAAAATGTTTTGGCCCGATGGACCGAGCTGGGCTGTGCCGGTCAATTTACCACCTTTAACATTATCTAACTTTCTCATATATAGTACGGTTTCACACTCAAAAAAATATTAAATTAACCTGTTCAAACAGAAGATAAAATGTAAAAGAAAAAACTTGAAAATTTATTGTGATTATAGTGCCTAATTAATTATTCCCATTTGGATTCCACCACTCATAATCTTGTCCTCAAATTCATTGCTCTTGTTGCTAAGAGATGAAGCTGTCGGAGTTGCCAAGAAAGTTGGTATATCGTGGCCGGCCATGATCACCAGGTACTTCTCTTCAACCACCGGTGGTGCTACCTTAGCTCCGCCGTCTTCCTCGACATCTCCGTCGTCCAGGCTGTGGGATAGCTTCCAGTAGGAACATGCCAAGATCATGACAGCAAAAGCGATGAGGACCACCATGGCTGCTAGTCCGCCGAATAGGTATGGCACCGGCGATTGCCACGGTGAATGCTGCGGTGGCGCCGCTGGTGTGGCCATATTCTAATTTGTGCCTTCTGATTTTTTGTTATTTATACTTTTATTTTAAGGTGAGAGATTAGTAACTGCTGTGGTGGCGGTGGAGGTGAATTGATGAGCTCAAAAATAGGGTATTTATAGAAACAAGGTTGCACAAATGGAAAAGAGAGAGATCCATCACATTTTGGTTTTGGAGGTTATATCAGCCTACTTTTTATTTTACAACTCATTTCTTTATAACTTAATTTTATATAATATATCCTCAGAAAATCTTATGTGTACATGAAATTAAAAAATATGAGATTATTTGAGAAAATTACACTTTTTGTCCCATCAACCACGGGGGTTCACGATTTTGGTCCCATAACTTACACATTTAGTCCCAAATTACAAATTTTGAACACATTTAGTCTCAACGTTAATCAACTGTTAGTCAACCTTTAACACTTTTGGTCCAACAATAAAAATATAACATTTGGCGTCTGATTTTTGGAGGGAAGAGGTAAAAAATTCTTATATAAAGCTACAAGGATGAAAATATCCCGATATTTTCCCGATATATCCACAATATATCCATTTTTCGTAGGCGTCGATATCGTATTGGGTAGATACGATATTTTCATAATACTCAATATTAAAAAATAAAAAAATCGATAAATATCGGTTTGTAATATCAATATCGCTTATTTTTTTTTCATAAATTAGACTAAATATCGTTAAATATTGATAAAATATCGATGAATTTCGAAAAAAATAGTGTGTATGTATAAACTTATTACAATTGTAAAATTTATTCAAATCCTTTTGTTAAATTTATTTATTATATCTTATTCTAATTTTTTTTAAATTTAACGATATCGATATATCCGTCGAGATTTCCAGAAATTTAAGACCTTAATATTTTCATCGATACCGATATTTTCAACCTTGCATACATATTGAAAAAGGAAAGAAGCAAAATTAGGTTGTTTCATACATGTCCCAACTCCATTAGTGTTGCTGGATGTAATTTTTTTTTTTGGACCGATGAACATGAAATTGTTTGGGCCAAACATAATCTTAAATCTTTCACACCAAACATTAAACATCCTTATGTTTCTTCCCTTAAGACTTTTTCACAGCAGCAACAACCTCTACTAAGCTAGACTAATGATAAATTTATTACCTCTTGAAATAAGAACCCACATTTCATTTGGGACTAAATGTGTTCAAAATTTGCAATTTGGGACTAAAAGTGTAAGTTATGGGACCAAAAGTGTCATTTCTCGAAAAGGGAAAAAAATAACTAACGCCAACGTGAGAGACACATGACATATTTCTTTAAGTTTTAACGGACTTAGGACTAAATGTTTGAAAATAATGAATTTTGGGACTAAATGTGTTCAAAATTTACAATTTGGGTCTAAATATGTAAGTTATGGGACCAAAATCGTGGACCCTTCGTGGTTGATGGGACCAAAAATGTCATTTTCTCAAGATTATTTTATAAGGTTTAGTGTTGCTTGTACTACGTATTGTATAATATGATTATAGTTTTAAAAAGTTACTTCGTGATTATCAATACTGAAAATGTACCACACATTAAATTAAGGATAATTTTTCTATTATAAACAGAGGTAATTTTTAAAAATATACTTTTAGGTTGCACAATATATTCGGTGTACTATAGATTTATTTATTATGGCTTAATTTTATATGGGTGCATTTTGCAATTCAAATGCACTTTTAAAGAATTGTCTCATTTTAATTTAATGAAAAGTTACCCCACGATCAATTGACTTCTTAACATAGACAATGGTAACTTTGCAATAATAATAGAATATTTTTTTAAAAATACACTGAATTGCACGATAAACCTGACTACCAAAGATTTTATGTGTAAAATCAATTTATTACTTATATAAATATAATTAGGCTTTATTGAATACTTGTATATATTTAGGTTTCTTTTTTTAAATATAGTGTTTTTTATTTTTACTTACACAACTAACGTAATTTTAAGAAAGTATATAGTTGGTTTTTGTTTAATGATATATATGATATAACACGCAACAAGTCAGTGCCAAAAACGACAGTATAAAACATGTACAAAGCTAATGTACATGTGAATGATTTTTCTTTACGTCATTTCATGGCCATTTTTCTGGTATTTTCATTTGTCCAATGCTTTTAAGCTGCTTGGTTTCTTTATGATTTAATGGTTCTAAATTGTTTAAACACTTCATTTTTATAAAATTGTCGTGTTTTCGTTTTCTAGTTTAATGTTTTCTCTTTTTAATTTTCCACTTCTTAAACTGCCATATTTGATTTCTTTTTCCTTTCTCAAACCAATTTTTTTCTTTTTCTCAAACACAAATTATGTTTAATATGTTATTAAAATCAATAAGTTGACATGGTGGTGAGAGCTTGGAACTTAAAGAGTATGCTTATTTTTAAATTACAAATTCGAAGTCCATCAATTCATAAGCCCCCACTAGTGAATGTTGTTTATGAATTCCCAGAATCAAAAAATATTTAGTGTGTTAATATTATTAGTACTATTTTTATAATAATTATCTATAAACTTTAAATTATTAAATGTAGTTTTACTCGATCAGAACTAACATTGGGGGACCAAACTTTAGACACGGACAGTCCATTTGATAAGATTGAGAAACTGCAAAGTGTACACATTATTAATCACAACAAAATGAATTGTACTTTTCTTTCTTGGCCTTATTTCGAATTACCATATTCGTCATCGTATCCTAATTATTGCGCTCTTAAAAAAAAAAGAACAAGAAGGAAAAGGACACACATAATAATTTTATGAAAAAGAAATTGTCGTAAGTTCTCTAAATAGATTATAAAAAAACATGTACGCAACTGTTTCATGTATAAAACTGTTTCATCCAAGATTTTCCTAATGAAATCTACTGTATAATCGTAGAGAAGTAGTCATTACTGAATAAAGGATAACTAGGTGGGCTAGCTCACTTGGCCACCGGTCTCCTCACTTGAGTGAGTGACCCGGGTTCGATTCCCTCTGGGAACGAATTGAAGATTGGAGATATAATGTTGGCTAGGAATTTATTCTTAGAGTGTTTGGGAACTTGGTAGTAACTAACTACTAAAAATTAACATTTGCCGATAAAAAAAAATTATTGAATAAAGGGTAGAAATGATGAAGTTAATATCTGTTTTTTCTTTTTTTGTTTTACAACTCTAGCACACTATTCTGAAACATGTCATCTGATCAATATTAAATTTTTTAATTAAATGTATGTAGTTTATATTTTATCTCACCCAAACTTTAGCATATTCAATAATTTAATATCATTATGTAACAAAACAAAAAATTCAACAGCACATAAATCATAAAGTGAATTCAATATAAAATGATTGTCACATTGTTGATTTTAATTATATGAGATAGTAAAATTCGATTGAAATAACATATTTAATGTTTAACATATTGATTCTCGCAGCAAATTCGAGAATCCGTTAGTTAAATTCGTCATATGGCAAATGGATTCACCACGTGGAGAATCAGATACATGGATTCAAAAATCGCAAATCCGATACTGATTTTGATATTTTTAGAAGAATTCGTACATCGGGCTTTGTATTGTATATACGAAAACCAATCTCATTCATTCAATCTTGTTTCTTTCCTCAGGAAAATGAAATGGAAATCTAAAACCAGTTCTAAAAACCTTACCTCCCTCTATAACAATGGAATGAATAGATACAAGATATAGAAGGAACTGTACAACAATGACCTGATGTCTCAGCATCTGCTGCTGCTGCATCAAGATAAAGAATTATGGATTGAGATTGAAATCATTCATTCTCCCTTGACCATGATGGATTGATGTGGTACACACTTAATTTCGACAAAGGTGGAGTAGTCCTTGTTCATGGGTTGTTTCCATGGTTCACCATCCATCTGCATATATCCCTCTGCCCATTCTCCTCCTCTCAACTCAAACCGAATTGCTGAAGCCTGTACAAAGAATAATGGCATCAACAAACTACATATATATAATTACATCTGTTATTTTATGTAGTCTTTAAGATGATTATTATTAATTACTCAAAAAAAAAAAAAATTGTGAATCAAGTGTACCTGGGTAATGTGTTTTGCAGAGATCAATTCAACCATGACCATTGAAGCATGCCATCCTTGTTTGAAACCAAACACTTCTAGAAATCCATCATCAGCATGGGCCTCAACAAAACCTCTCTGTGAAACAAGCGTAAAATGAGCTCAGAAGATGCATCTATATCATTTTTAAATGGTGACAACAACTATCTCCATACCTTCTCTAAATAATCTGGCTTCAGATTGCCCCATGGATTTCGACCACTTCCATAGCTCGGAAGATTTAAAGCAACAATAGACCTCACACTGGAATGTCAATAGCCAATGGAAATATTACATTGGTGGAGATAGAATACGCAAGGGTGCACTCAAATCAAGCAAATAAAGATGACCTTGAAGGGACAATAATCTGCTCCCACGCTGAAGAATTCACCTTCTTAGCATATATCCTCAAGATATTCTTCAAACTCCTGCATATTCACATGTGTAACCACTTCTTGTTAGCAAATTTATGGTTTAAAACTCTTAAGTTTTTGTTAGCAAAAACTTTGTCTATCTAATAACTTCAAATTTGAGACATGCACTAGATAACAGCTGAAATAGTTAAAGACACAGATGTTAAAGAAGAAAAAGAAGGTACATGATGCACGTAATTAATTGTTAGAAATGAAAACACATCTCAGTAGTAAACTGGAAATAAAATGAACTTGTTCTAAGATCTAAACACCAACTGGATAAATAAAAACATTGTATATATTTTATGTATTATGTGTTGTCAATGCAATGTTTTGGAATATAGCAGATGCGAAAGAAATTTGTAGGGTACTGTTTGATTTGGGATTACAAAAACCGGATTTGTGATTTTGAAGTGCATTAGCAATTTAGAATCCAGTTTTTGAAAACTCAATACATCATACCCTATAAATATCAATTTTTCTCCATCACATTTTCCCCAATGACTCGTTAATACATATATGATTTTTTTGTTAACACTCCACACCTTTTTCTTCTCACTTTTACAACTTTCAACAAAACACGTTAATCACTACACAATCATTCAACCATTACTGTTACAATCAACAATCACGTAATAATACAACATCACATACTCTTACACTTCAATTTTTTGTAAAGTTAAATATTACCCTACTTAGATCTCAAAACAAACACACAACATTACAATTTATCATGATTTTAAAATCCACTAAATCCCAAATCCACATACCCATAAGAAATTTGCCGAGATGAAGTTTTCAACGAGAAAGATACACAAGAACAACCTATAACTAATATCAACCATAATGGCAATGACGAGCGAAAAAAGATGCAATTGGAGTTTTTTTTCCAATAAATATCTTATTCCAAGTAACTTTGGTACAAAATTCTGACCTTAAACCAGGATCACTGCTGCATGGTGTGAAGAACCATCCTTGCTTGCAACTGTAACCAGAATAGATTAACTGCACCCAGCAAGCACAATATTAGATCCCTTAAAAGAGGAAAACTACTTGTGTAAAATATATTTATGTATCTGTGTCTGTCTAAATTTTAAAGAGTGGAAAATGTTATAGAAGGGAAAACAATTTGCACCTTGTTTGAGATAGGACCTTGAGCAAGGTATGGTTTCTCATTTCGTAAATGGTGGAATCCATAAGCAACTTGGGCATCCATCCCTGCATCAACATAATATAGTAAAATTTTACAGGAGAAGTTACGAAATAGAGCAAGAGAAAGAAACTAATATACAAGTGCAGACCTATGCTGAAATAATTATAAAAGACTCCCTGGTAGCAGTAAACCTGATCTGGCAACTCCCCTTCAACTTCCAGTTCCTGCACTTTCGATAAGTTAAAATCCATTAGAAAAATTCATAACTCCATCCAAATAAAGTAAAAAAGGAAAGACTTAAAAATATTGAAGCTACTAATTCATCATGGCAACAAATTTTGTTAATCAATATGAAGAAGAAGAAAAAACAGTAACAAACCGGATCAAGAGGAGTTTCTTCTGTTGGTTTGAGAGAATAAGGTATATCCAACTCTTCGCCATCTGGCGTTGATATCAATATACTCCAACTACATATTGAAGTTTTATTTCATTAACTACATTATTTAATTAACCAGGCAAAAATTTCCACATAAACTAAATTTTCTCTCTATGGATAAATAACTCTTCAGTAGATAAAAGCAGACATCCTTCAGATTTATATTTATAGAATCATAGATAAAAGTTCTGGAAATATATATAAAGTCAAGATTACATCAAGAGGAATGGTAACTCAAGATCAGATAACACAATAAACAGAGTAAATATATTGATGGATAAAAGGCAGTCTCTCAAAACCCGGCCATCAAATTCATAGAATGAAAACAACTTCCAAGGTCAGCACTTTGATGTCTCACTGTAGAAATTCTTAGGTCCCAACAAGGTGGATCATGCGATTCCCGCGTGCAGCCTTAAGGTTCTAGCACATCTGATAGAGTTGTCATATATTAAGTATTATTACTATTAGTCTTTTTATTAATATGTTAAGTCTTTTATTTAGTTATGAAATAAATAGCCCATGGGCTTATGTTTCTTAGGGCTCAAGTTAGAGTTAGGTATTGAGTCTATTTAAGTAATTGTTTTCCAGATTTCAGGATTATCTTTTGATCAAGAATATTGTAGCAACCTCGGTTGTGGGCAGAGATTGTCTCTGTGGCAGAGTGTAGTACTCTGTGGCCTTTGAGATAATATAAATAACGATGAATTTATAAATAAATCCTCAAAAAACGAGGCCACAGAGTACTACACTCTGCCACAGAGACAATCTCTGCCCACAACCGAGGTTGCTACAATATTCTTGATCAAAAGATAATCCTGAAATCTGGAAAACAATTACTTAAATAGATTCAATATCTAACCCTAACTTTAGCCCTAAGAAACATAAGCCCATGGGCTATTTATTTAATAACTAAATAAAGGACTTAACATATTAATAAAAAGACTAATAATAATAATAATAGTAGTATAATACTTAATATATGACAAGTCTATCAACATCTCATGATTAACAATGTTAAGCCATGCCACAGTCAATGTCAACTATGCAGCCTAAAATGAACTAAAGCCTCTACATTCTACACTCCAATTACTACTCCTTTTGAAAAGTATATTTTTATACTAATATTGAGACTGAAGAGTTAAAAGAACTGTTGACAGTGGTAAAACTGACTGAATTAAAATAAATAATAACATGTGCATAATGAGCTAGCAATTCATTTGTAAAAGATGTAAGATAACAGTCATCATCAACATTAGAATATGAATAATATCCAATGACAAACTAATGAAATCACCTATCCAAACGCACAAGAGGACCATTGGCAACCTTGTCAAGAGTTCTTTTGATGGCCGATTTCCAATTAAAAGGGAATGACCCACCCTGAAAGAATATTTAGGGGATAATGTATTTAGCGCACGATCAGCAGAAAGGAAGGCCAAGTTGAAGCGGATGAAAGATTACCCAACCAAAACTCCTTGATAAGTCATTTCCCGTACCAAGTGGAATAATTCCAGTTGGTGGAACTGGAAGTCTGCTCTGTACATTTAGCTCTCCAACGCAACCAAGAACCCAGCCAACAGTACCATCACCTCCTGCCACCTGTCAAGCATCAAGTGCGTTAAAAGAACATGTGCATTTAACATAAGCACCAAAACAATCTAATAAGCTATTGTAGAAGGCACAAGTAATAATCTATATGATAACAAATTGTAACTAGCAAGGTAAGAAATATACCACGATTCTAAGCTTTAAACGGATCTGTTTTGCACAGTCGTCTCCAAGACTAGAAAACTTTTCCAAGCAAGACAATCCGTATTTAACAAATTCATGAGGCTTCACAGATTGAAGATCAAAAACCTGAGCATTTTAAAGGAAAAAGAGAAGGATTAAACTGCCAATTTTCGTTGTAATGGACTTGGAGACACCATTTTTTAACAACTCAAATACTCAGAAGTGGATACCCAATTGACTGCAGTACAACTTCAAATTGAATGTAAATACTGTTTCCAGCAGGTATTTCACATGATTAACTCTTCAATGGACACATGTACAGTCAAAGGATTGTTCTAGTCACTAGTAAGGATGTAGGCAGTGAGACAATCTTTATGGCTTCAAGGGTCCAAGTAGGATCAGTTTTGGCAAGTATATAGCTCTAAGACCTGTATTCCAGCAAAGCATAGTGTACAGCAAACTTTTAGTTCTTTTTACCCTACTAAATTTGCGACTTTCTAGCTTCAACTCGAAATTCACGTCTCCTAATGCTTAAGAATCAGCATCAAAAGAACACCAAGTGCATATTAGATCTTTTGGATAGCCAACATCAACTGATATAAGTACACATACAATGAGCATTAAAAAGGGTACATTTGCATCACAGGTGAAAATTTACAAAGAATAGATTCCACACAAGAGCATACCTCCACTAGTCCTTGTAAATCATCCCATATAATATAATTTGGCGTTTAGATATTAAATAAAGGAAATTCGCATGGAATAAAATAAAGAAAATAATCTTCTCGTAGATATAACCTGTCTTTCTCCTTAACAGAGGCAAACTCGCAAGAATGTAATTACTTTGATCTGATGGCAGGGATATCAAAATTTACTGATATAGTTATTTCCACACAATCAAAGAAAGACATGTATGATATTTGTTTTGTTTTGGCACTAGTTAAGAATCTTGAACCTCAAAGTAACTGTTATGAACTTTAAAAATAAAATTCAACCCACCTTAATCAAAGAAAAGGTGAAATTAGAATTTCAGAATCAAGCAAACCAAATATCAGACTTCACATTTCCGAAGCAAGGCAACAAAGAAAAAGTAAAAGAAGTACAAAAGTAGAGCCACACAGTAATGAGTATTAATGCATACAATTTGCTCACTTAAAAACGTAATTACTGATTAGGAGTACCTGTTCTTCGCTCATAAGGTCCTGCAGGCGGGCTTTGAGTTCGGGCCCGTGGCGGCCACCGCTCTTGGGATTGATAAAGACAACCAATGGACACTCCGGCAGCTCGGGCCTCTGGGCTCCTTGAACATGAGCCGCTTCATACAACTGAACCACCGCAGCGGCTTCGACGTTCTTGGCTCGGATCGCCTCGATCATGGCGAGCCTGAGATACTCTGGGACCGTGATCTTCTTCTTTAGATCCTCTTTGGGGATTCGAACGCCGGCAATCGTGCAGCCACGTATGGAATCGATTACGGACGACCGGCCCGAAGCGGACGACCGGCTCGGCGTTCCTGGAGATTCCATCCGTCAATGTTTGTATATATTCTTTCGAATGTGGGGAAAAAATGGCCTCCGTCGGCGGCCGTGGTGGAGGAACACCGGCGAACAGTTTTTATTGGTGTTCTGAAGAGATGTTTGTTTCTTTGTTTTCTTGCGTTGGGGGGTTTGGGTTATGAGATTGGGTTTGGGGATGCATTAAATTACCAAAATACTCGCACGTGCTCAACGGTTTAACCGGTCGATTGGATTTGTCAGCATTTTTCTTTTTTTCCTTTTTCATGTTATACTTTCTAATCCAATCCTACTGTTTTGATCTTTTTTTTCCTCATCCAATTTGTAAGTATTTCTTGAGGCAAAGTATCATATGAATGATACACACAGTAAATTTTATGGTGAACAATAATTTATTTTAAATATTTTAATACTTGAATTTTTTAGAGATAAATGACATAAAATACTGTATATGAACCAACACGATAATATATATAAACTATCACCACACTATATATGAATTAACACCACACGTAGTATGTCACAGTGAATGAACTAAAATCATATTGTATATGAACTAACACCACACTGCATATGAATTAACACTACACTGCATATGAACTAACACTACACATCAAAATGTGTGTTACTGCGTGAAATAAAATATGTCGTTCACGAAATTATTTCCGTGAGTATTACTCATATAATACCTACTCATTTCTTGAATATCATGATATGTATAAACAATGTGTTTAGGGGTACTTTCTTATGAAAACTATGAGAATAAAGTAATTATATAATTAGCGAGTAACAAAATATATAAATAATTTTTAGTCTTGTAGTGTGTAAATAAATATTATTTTTTCTCTTAGATGAAGTAATCATTAGCCTCTTTTTTTTTTTAAACTCCACCCCCATTTCCCTTAATTTGTTCACAAAAGGAATCGAACTCAGGCCACCCACTCAAGTGAGGAGCCCGGTGGTCAGGTGAGCTAGCCCACTTTATTAGTCTCATTTAATTACTCTTCTCATCTTATAATAATCCTTCTCAGGAACAACCAACAATTTGTTCTTTTGTCAAATTTTTAAAAATTAGATTACAACACTAATGATGTTATCAACATGAAAACAAATGTCCATCCAACATATATACGAATAAAAAGAAAAATTGAAAATTTATTCTTATTACCATTAAAATTTTTGAAACAAGTGTCCCCTTATATTTTTTATCGAGTAAATAGTGACTCGATAAAAATATATTATTTGACACGGTGTGTTTACTTATAGAATTTAATTTAAGTGGAAAATATCATATGAACATTTATTTAATGACCTAATATTCTTTGATAAAACTTTTAAGGGAAAGTTAAAATTATGATTTTATTACAAAATTTTATTTTAACATTTAACGTGATATTTATGTGGATTTCCTAAATCTTAAAATAAAAATCTGCAAAAGTGTATAGTGGCATAAATGAGATTTCATGTAGGAATCACATTAATTTTATTGACAATAACAGTATTGTGTCATCAAGTGCACCGTATAACTTAATATACTTTTAAGAAGTTAAACTAATTATTTACTATTATTAAAAAATAAAACATGTTATTATTGGAAAGTATATTTAAAAAAATTATAATAACATGTGTAACTTTTCATTAATAATAAATATAAATTTTTAAAAGTATACTTAAGTTGCATTTGGTACACAAAAGACTTGCTCATTTTATTTTATGTATTAATAATATTGCTTTTAGACAATAATAATTGTTAGCTGTTATTGTCGTATCATACTGTTTTTTTACTAAAGAAAACATATTTTATTTTCGACAACTCAAGAGGGAAAGGGAAAGGGACAACAGCAGCAATATTAAAACAGATGGAGTGGTTAGTATTGATATTAATTATTTATCCTTTGCGCATTTCATATGAAAAGAACATTGTAAGTTAGTTTTTTCGTAAAATTTAACTATATTTTGAGTATAATTTTAAAAGTATTAATTAGATTATTCTATTTTTTTATTGAAATTAGAGTTGCATGATAGGAACTTGTCTAAAAAAATTACTCATGTTCCATATCAAAATTTATATAATCAAGCACACTGCATATGAAAATCTAATATTTATAATATTTTGTGTCAACAATACGATTTTATTTAAGTTGTAGTACCAAATAGGATAAAATTTATATGAAAAATACTTTATTTAAGTTGTAGTACCAAATAAGACAAAATTACTTTGAAATTTTAAGGGTGAGTTGCATATTGGTTCAAAAAATGACTATATGTACAAATTGGTACACAATATTTGTATAGAAGTGTAATTTTTTTCTGCACAGAATCAATTTGTAATTTTTATCAATTTTGAGAATCATTTTGTAATTTTCCCAAATTTTAAATATCAAGTATTTGATTTTAAATATTAAAAAAATCATCATAATTATCAAAAATCAAAGTTATTAGCATCATAATATTGTTCAGAATTATTAAGAATAATTTTTAACTATTAAACTTATTGAAATTCAATATAAAATAATACAATATTATTATATTTAAGTTCAAAGTATCAATTTTTTTTTATATATAAAAAAAGACATTTACCAAATATTTAATAAAAAATTAGATAGTAACTCACGAAATAGAGGAGTGGTTAATATTTATGAATTATATTCATAATATTGTATAAAGAGTTGAATCTTTTCAAATCTAATGCACCTGTGTTTTATTATAATTTATTTTGCCATTTCATCATTAGATAAGAAGAATATGCTCTAAATAACACCATAAATACTCCACAGCTTGTGTTGGTTTGGTTGGTTGCTTATCTGGCATAGTTTTGTTTGGTTATGAAACAATTTTCAAACTGAGAATTCTTTGCTTCGCCAAGAAAGTAAAATACTTTTTGTAATATTCTTTGCCAACTAAACTTTAATCATCATAAACTAACTTGTTCAGTTACATAGGCACCTCTTTGCTCAAAGTTTAAAAATTCTGTGACCTTTCTACAAGGAGAATTTAGAGTGGCCCACTAAGGAGGGGTAGAATTGGTATACCACTCCATTTGATTAATTGAGATTGGATTAGATAAAATTGAATTGAATTTGGCTAACGTATGCTAGGGTTTCGGATTTTAATTGGTTGAGTGTATTTTTTGGTAATTTTGACAAAAAAAAAATGAAGTTAAAATTGTAATCTTTGAGGGCAAATTGGTAATATAGCTCATGGAATTATATAAACTCCTCAGTCCTCACTAGGGTCTGATCATATAATCATCTTCTACAGGAATTCATACACTTTTTGTGGATTCAAAATTAGGACTCAGCAATATAAACTTACCAGTACTCCATGATAACACAAAGGCATAAGCCCATTACAACAATGCATGTTTTCTAGCAAGTTCGGCAACAGTGAAGTTGTTCATATATGAGAAGACGAGTGTCCAAACAAACAAACCGAGTCTTCAATCCCAATTAATTGGGGACGAGACGAGGGTTAAAGAAATTCGAAAAACAAAGAGCAAGAACTCGTCTCACTGGACCTTGGTGTGAGATGCGATGGTAACTTTCTCAACAAGAACATTAGCATCGGAATCAATTCTGTAAGAAACATCCAGGCCTTCCAAAATAAGGTGATATAGAACATTGCTCGATAGAGAAGGGACTAGATCACCACCATTTTCAAAAGTTTCATTATCATTGACTATGTCTTCGACATCATCATCACTTATTTGGGCTGAGGGTTGATGAGGACGGCTTCGCTGAGATACTGATCTTATATCCCAGGACAATACCTGCCTTATCAAGGATTGAAACTCATCTGTCGATGAGTAAAGTGACTTCTTTTCCTACAAAGCAATTAAGTACTTAAATATTTTGTCAAATCTACATAAACAATTAGGAATTACAGAAATGAGAAATACCAACCATATATCACATTAGGAAAAGAAAGCATCGAATAATGTAGAAGACTTCGATAGTAGCAAAGATCCCTAGCTCAGCGCAGTTATGCAAGGCTAAGTTTTTATATCTGGCTCAAGGGTTAGCGCTTCGATTATATTAGTGTGAGGCTTATGTGATTTATTTGTTTTCTTACGGTAATTCATCTACTCATAGATTCATAATCGATCTCATGGAATAGTGATGCCATTGTATTCTTTCCTTCAGATTTCCGGAGGGACAAGTCAGAGTTACTTGTTCTTCGACTTTACATTTACTCAATCTTTCAGCATTGCAAATAATAACAACTTTATAAATGAGAACAAAAATGAGTAACCTCAAAATACCATGTGAGCACAGAAATAAGTTTCCTAGTCCCAGAAATTTAGTTTTCAGATCTTACCATCTGTAACCAACAATCTGCAAGACTAGACGAAAAGCCTTCAGAGAAGTTAACCGAAGCTATGGCGAGCTCATTGTCCACCTATTCAAGAATTTGGAGTAATCTTCGCGGTGAGAAGGGTAAAATCAAATTAAATTTGCAGATGCAATAATCACATTCCTCATTACATTTTGAATGACAAAATGACAAAGAGTACCTTCACCCAGTCGGGAACTGCTGCTCCATGAATGTTGTCACAGTAGGGCAAATATGGTTTGATATCAAGGACAGGCTGCAATAGATTTGAAGTACTAGGTTGTGTTACACGTGCTGTCACATATAAATGCACTTCTTAGAATATCAAGGAGATAAATGCGAACGGAAAATAAACTTCTTAAAAGAAAAGATATGATGGTCTCAGCAGACACTTACAGTTCCATTAACAAGATCCACACCAGAGAGTAACACCGTATTTCCACGTACAGCCTCCACCTAAAAGAAAATTGAGATCTGCATGGTTTAGATAACTCTGAAAGAGTATTCTGGTTTCTTAGAGTCCGTATTTCTGAAACATAAGGCGATAAAGCTATTTTTAACAAGGGACGTGCTTCAAATATGAGAAATCGTTTACCCTAGCATAATTCACAAACTGAACAAAGTTAATAAACTAGGTCACAAGTATAATCATTGTAATGAATGTGCTTTTGTCTTTCGACCACTCAGCAATACCTTCGCCACAGTTAAACCAATTGGGCATGGACGATGGGGAGATCTTGTAGCAAAGAGTCCTACCCTTTCGCCTTTGAGTTTTGGCACTCTTACCTGTTCATACATGCAAGATTAAAATCACTATTTAAGAATTGAGAAACCCAAAAAACAGAAAGGAAAACGAGCACAAACCTTGGCCTTAAATTTAGACTGCGACGGATGCTTCCATAACTTCTCAAGATTTGTATTTAGATGGAACACATAAATAATCCAGCAGTGAGAATACCCTTCAAGGCCCTCAAGTGACGCTTGAGGAACCCGAGCAGGATCGAACATCAAGGATGCCTTTGCAAGTGGTACAAGTAAAGGCTGTCTCGGAGTTCCGTTCCTGAACAAATTCCATTACAATTTTCCAAGATACATATGAACACCAGTAAACCATTTTCGAGATTACCGTGTGGAGAAGCATGAGTGGACAACTGCAATAGGTGACATGGGATATGAACTAGATTCAACCTTGTCACTATTAGACCTGCTCAGGGCTTCTCTCAGAGCCTGCAGTTGAAAACCTTGATGACACTATACTTCTCCATCTTTTACAACATTAACTAAAAAATTAGCACAATGATGCACATTATCTTATACCATGACTCACATTAGGCTGCATCTAGAGTTCTTCAAAAACATAAATTGCAAAAATATACATTAAAGACTATTTGAGTTCCCCCACCCCCAATAGAACATAGGGACAAATTTATAAGTTTTGAGGGAAGGAAAAACACTGTAGGTCCTCATAAATATTTCAGAAATAAAATCAGTTCCTCTACACAAAAAATTCAAAATAATTTTTTTTTAAAGAAAAGTTACCTTTTGAGCCCTGATTCGGCCTTGCCTTTCAGCAGCGCAGTTTCGAGAGGCATCCTTCAATGAGGCTTCAAGTTCTTGAATTCTCTTGCCCAATTCTCCATCCGATTTCGATTTCTTCCTCCACAGATAAACTGAGACACGCCCACGAAATATGGAGTTACAGAGACATTTGATATTTGAAGAGAGGAACTGAGAGTGATTAGAATGGGGGGGCTTACGAGAGACTGCAGCGGAAGCAGAGAGTGCTACGGTGATTGAGAGTGTTAGCCACCGCGATTTGAGGGCTGCCATCATCAAGTCTTCACCATCTCCGCCCTTGGGACTTCGGTGGAGGCGGCGAAATACCAAATTTGTATACTTCTTTGCAGTTCGCTGTCTCGCTCGCTCACCAAAATATTTAAAAAGTGAACTCTTTGTAAATGGTTTTTTTAAATATTTTTAATGTTTAACTATAATGATATTCTACTCATATGAGTTGTTCAGTACTATGTCCGTCCCACAAAAGTTTGTCCCATAAAAGTTTTAGTTTGTCCCATAAAAGTTTGCATATTCCCAAAATAGAAATATTCCTTTAAATCTCCACCTTTAAAATCTTTACCTCACAATCTCCACCATACACTATCTACTCATTACATTTTTCTTAAAACCTGTGCCCAGGAAAGTACCGCAAATTTTCCTGGGACGGAGGTAGTATAATTTTATGTGATCAAGGTTGACTACAAATGTTCAAATAAATGACTAATATTGCAATCTAATATTCTTTTAAATAAAATAAATAACATTATTTAATATTATATTAGAGGAACACTTAAAAATTATACCACTTACAAATTTTCCCTACATTTTTTTTCTTATCGGTAAATGTTAGTTGTTAGTGATTAGAAGTTAATTCACCAAGTCTCCAAAAAAAATCGAACCTGAGTCACTCAATCAAGTAAAGAATTCGGTGGCCAAGTCAGCTAAAGTCACCTGCGCACTCCCTTCATCAAAAAATACAGCCATATTTCTCAAATATAACATATCATGCACCATTGATTCTCACATATACCTCAATTTATTTGTGGGTTTAACATAAAAAAATAAAATAAAATCATATCTTACTCTGTAAAACACTTTATCATATTTAAACAAAACTATCTTTTTTTTTCTTTTTTGGGAAAAAGAAAACATAACTCTAAATTCCTGTACCGTGGCACAAAAAATTATTTTCGATTGCTAATAGTCCTATAATCTTGCGCTGGAGCAAGGCCCATAAAGGATTATATAGGCCAAGGCCCAGTTACCTCCCAAAAATATTTACTACTTATGTCCACGAAATATACTCATTTGTTTGCACGTGGTTTGATGTAATACATCGAAAGATATTGCGAGATATTGTAAGGTCCGTTTATAAATAAAATTATTGTTTATTAAAAGTATCTTATGTGTACTTTCCAAAGATATTCTCTTTATTCATAACGGACCTTATAATATGTCGTAATACCCTTCGACATATTACATTAAACCACGTGTAAAATATGTGAGCACATTTTTCAAGGACGGAGGGAGTATTCCATTTCTTCAACGTATATCTTTTATATTTTTTTTCCAACTAATTAAAGATACAATATTACGTAAATCATTTATTTTCAGCATGTCCCTTTATTTAATAGTTTGACTTATAAACTTATTTAACCAAGTTAAAATTGAAACTGGTTTATTTTATGAAACTAATATTATATATCAATTAAATATTTTTATTTATTTCAATGTGATTGACAAAATATATTTTAAAAAATATGACCTCTTTTAGGCAGTACTTTCTTGTATAATATACATCAATACAAAAAATTTTGTGAACAAGTTTCGCAGTAGGAAACTATACCACAATATATGTTTATTGATACCATTAATTGTATTTATTGATTCCATTCATATTTTACAATGCGATATCAATAAATATATTTGATACTTGTGTATTAAACAATATATATTATAATTTAAATTTTATGTTATAAATAAATTTCACATAAGTACCACTCATTTATCAATTGGGGAATTCTTTTCTTTTTCTTTTTCTTTTTCTTTTTGGGAAATGGTGATATATTAATAGGCCCAGATTATTGACACTAACGAAATACACTGTTCTTTTTTTTTTTACAAATTTTCGGTAAAAATTTTCGAATAAATTTTTATTTTTTCACAAGGTTCGAAAAAAAAATCGAAAAAATAAAAAAAATTCGAAAAACATTGCCGAACAAAGATAGTGTATTTCTCAAAAAAATAATGTATTCATCCGGGCAGTGTATTTATAAAAAGGCTAGTGAGAATAACCTGGGCCATTTTAATATTCCCATAATTTTATGGGCCGATACTAGTACAATCAGTTGGGCAGAGGTCCATTGAGATGACACAAGTTCAACCCAAATTTCTATATAAATTGCAGAACTACTGTAAATTCACTTCTCTACAAAAATATAATTCAAAGTTGATTTTTTTATCTTTCAATTTAAGTATACAATGCAAAATGTACTTTTTATATAATACCTTATGCTAAATTCGAAATTTTATGGGAAAAAATGTCTCAACATATTATTTATCAATGAAAGGGATGTTAACTAAATTAATGGGACATAAATCGATTGATTTGCCAATGTTTATTTTGACCTGTAAACTAATATTACCTCCGTCCCATAAAAGTTTGCATAATTTTTTTTTTAGTTTGTTCCATAAAAGTTTGCATACTCCCAAAATTGAAATATTTCTTTAAATCTACACCTTTAAAATCTTTACCTCACAATCTCCACCATACACATTCTACTCATTACACTTTTTCTTAAAATTTGTGCCCAGAAAAATACCGCAAATTTTCCTGGGACGGAGGGTAGTACCACCATACTGGATATAATAATTCAAAAAATTATCAAAAAAGTAATGCATTAAATGACTATACTAGGTAACTAGTTCCACGCAAATAAAAAATCAAATTCTTTTCTTTTGGGGATCGTCTCGTCACTTTCTCACTTTTAGCATTAAATGATACACTTCGCTCCTGGCCCGCCCATCTTAAGTAACACCACAAAATAAGGCTGCAGTTTGAGGTCATCAGAAAACGAAAAATAAATCATTATTCATAAAAAATAATTATGCTTACAAAAGATAATAAAGTATAATTTTTATATTTTTTATTTAATTTTATATTCACATACTTATTTTTTTAAATTGTATGCTTTGTTCCCTATAAAAAAGTAAGTTAGTACAGAAAAATAGTAATTTTCAATAATAAATTAATAATAGAATAAAATTTTAAAAATACAAATACACTGCATATTATGCATTAAAAAAAAGTTAGATAAATCACCGAGAAAAAAGGGGACACGTCGAACTGACGTTCCTTGCAAATTGCATGCATGCTTCTGTTGAATATTATGTACACTCTCTCATACATGGATGCATGCACACACATGACAGCTAATATATACACAGTTAGTAGATTAGTTTTTTAGTTATAACTAACTTAGGTAGGTTAGTTAGGAGCTCATTACACGTGAGCAATACAATACATCTTCTACACTTCTTTTTTTGATCGGTAAATGTTAGTTGTTAGTAGTTAGAAAATAGTTCATCAAGTCTTCTTACACTCCATATCTCCAAGTCCAACCTTATATCTCCCCTCCTAATTCGTTCCCAAAGGGAATCTAACCCAGGTCACTCATTCAAGTAAGGAGTCCGGTGGCCAGGTGAGCTAACTCACCTAGTTTACATCTTCTACACTTCTATAAGTAGTTGTAAACCACTTCATTTGAAAGATATGGGAAAATATATTTCATTAACATGGTATCAGAGCTGCTTCTCCTATTCTGTGTTTTCTTTTCGTATCTTCATATTCCACAGAAGGTTATTCTATTATATTCAACCATGTTCATGTTTTTCTTCTTATCTTCATCGGTGTAACCGCTCCCCTCTTCATATCTTCAAGTTGTCCCTCTCTTTTATACTTCACATCTTCAATGTTTCTCTCGATCCTTCACTTTCTTCTGCTGTTATCTCATGGCTTCTTCTTTGCCCAGCTTTATCAAGCTTCATATTCGACTTGATCATCAAAATTATTCATTTTGGCGTACTCAAGTTTTAGATTCAATTCGAGCCCATGGTTTTGAGGATGTTATGTTGATTTCTTCACCTCTGAATGAATCTTCCTCTAATGGATTCTCTGAATGGATTCGTCGAGATCAATTTCTTCTTGGTTGGATGCTAAGTTCAATTACTGAATCGATGCTTGGACATGTGAGTAGGTGTTCACATTCCTATCAGGTTTGGCAAGTTCTAGAAAATCTATTTCAGTCTCAATCCAAGGCTCGTGCTATGACACTGAGGCTACAACTTCACACCTTGAAGAAAGGTTCTTCTGTTGTTGATGATTATATTTTACAAATGCGATCTATCTCTGACGGTTTAATTGTTGATGGATATGATGTACCAGATGAGGACATTGTATTAGGTGTTCTGAGTGGCCTTGGTCCAGAGTTTGAATCTGTGATTGTTAATCTCACAACTCGAGGTTCTCTTCCATCACTTACTGAAGTTCAATCCATACTTCAAACACATGAGATGTGCATTCAACAACACTCATCATCTTAAACCATTGCTCTGCCTTCTAATGTTGGTTCTGTCTCTGGCTCTCCATCAGTCAATGTTGCATTTGCGAATTTCAAGCAGAATAAGTAGAAAGGGAAATTTCTATTTCAAACTAAGCCTAAGGTGTATTGTCAGTTATGCAACAAACCAAATCATATTGCTACAAAGTGCTACAAGAGGTTTGACACTAGTTTTCATGGTGCGGACACATCTTCTGCAGCTTCCACTGGATCTCCACAAGATCATATCATCACTTCTGGTTCTGTAACTTCCTCACCTTCTAACTCTACTCATAATTCTGATGTGTTTATCCCTTTTCCTCAAGCATCAGGTTCACCTTGGTACATGGATAGTGGTGCTACACACCATGTTACATCTCAACTGGAAAATCTGCAGATTAGATCTCCATATAAAGGTAATTCTACATTACTTGTTGGCAATGGTTCAGCTCTTCCTATTATGAATGTTGGTTCCTTTTTTTTTTTTTGCCTACTCTACATCAGTCCCTAGATGTTAAAATGAATAAGGTTCTGCATGTACCTAATATTACCAAAAACTTGGTTAGTATTTCACAATTTCTCAAAGATAATGAGGTTGTTATTGAGTTCTACTCTACTCACAGTCTTGTAAAGGATCTAAGGACTCACAGGACTCTACTGAGAGGCATACTTAATGATGGATTGTATCAGCTGGATATTGGTGACTTGATCAATCCAATTTCTGCTCCTGCTTCTACCTTCAGTTGTAATAATGCTATTCTTTCTTATTCCAATAATAAATGTTTACTGTGACATAGGAGGTTAGGCCATTCTTGTAAGTCCACTCTTTCCACTGTATTGCTGAGTATCAGTGTTCCTATGACTAAGGTAGATTTTTGTGAACCATGTATTCTGGAAAAAATGCATCAAAAACATTTTGATTCTGTGCAACATACATCAACTGCTCATTTTGATGTTATTCACTGTGACATATGGGGACCTGCATCTCATCTTTCTATTGATGGTTTCAAGTACTATTTGTTATTTGTTGATGAGTTTACTAGATATTCATGGATCTATCCACTTCATTTGAAATTTGATTTTGCTACTATAGTTCCTCAATTTCTGGCATTAATTGACAGACAATTTGGCAGTAAGATTAAGGCATTCCATTGTGATTTGGGTGGTGAGTTTGTTGCATTACATAAGGTGTTCATTACTCTTAGAATTCAGATGAAACACTCATGTCCACACTCTCATCAGCAAAATGGTTTGGCTGAACGAAAGCATCACCACGTTACTGAGTTAGGTTTGGCTATGCTTGCTCAATCAAATCTGCCAATGACTTTCTGGTGGTATTCCTTTCACACAGCTATTTTTCTAATTAACTCTATTCCCACTCCAATTTTACACAAATCATCCCTTATGAATGTCTATTTCATAAAGCTCCTGACTATAATTTTCTCAGGGTATTTGGCTACACATGCTTTCCTTTTCTAAGACCCTACAATACATCAAAGTTGCAATATAGGTCCTCAAAATGTGTTTTCTTGGGCTATAGTCCTATGCACAAGGGCTATAGATGTTTTCACCCCTTTGCAGGTTGAACATCTCTCCCACTGTTGAATTTAATGAGATGGAATTCCAATACTCATCTCTCTTTCCTGACAATTCATCAATTTCTTCATCCAAGCCTATCACTAAGGCTGTTATTCCTCCAGTGTTGCCCACTATTTTACCTGCCACATCATCTACACTTTATGGATTGAAACAGGCCCCAAAGGCATGGTATGACACATTAAAAACCTTTCTTATCAGCCTGAGATTTGCTTATTCACTCACAGATCATTGTCTCTTCCATAAGAGATCTAATGGGGACATTCTGCTGGTGTTTGTCTATGTAGATGACATCCTCATTACTGGGAATAACACTACATCCATTACTTCTTTGATTCATACTCTCCACAATCAGTTTTCTCTTAAGCATTTGGGTACTCTTAATTACTTTCTTGGTTTGGGAGCTCATGTGTCCTCTTCATTCATCATTCTCACTCAATCAAAGTATGCTAAAGGCATCATTGCCAAGGCAAATCTTTCCCTCTTCAAGTCTTTCTCCACTCCTCTCTGCCCTGGAAATCACCTAGCTGCCAATGATAGCCCTTTGTTGAATAATCCTCTTTGTATCGAAGCATCATTGGTGACTTACAATACATCACTATCACAAGACCTGATCTTTCTTTCCCCGTAAATAAATTGTCTCAGTTTCTTCAAGCCCCACACAGAACCATTGGAAAGCATGCAAATGGGTACTACGTTATATTCATGGCACTATTTCCTTTGGCTTAACATTTTCTCCTGTTTCCTCTTCTAATTTCAGGATTTCTGCATATGCGGATGCGGACTACACCTCTAGCATAGATGATTGCCGAAGTACCTCTGGAATTTGTGTCAAACTTGGTTCAAATATCTTGTCCTGGTGCTCTAAAAAGCAAAGTGCAGTGGCTCGAAGTTGTACTGAGGTGGATCATTCTTTAGCCAAAACTGCTACTGATGTCATATGGATTACATCAATCTTTCAAGAACTTGGCTTCCCTCTTCTTGGTCCGACCATCTTGTGGAGTGACAATCAAGGTGCAATAACCTTGGTCTTCAATCATGCATTTCATTCTCGAACCAAACATGTTGAGGTCGACGTACACTTCATTCGTGAAAAGGTTCAATCTAATATGTTGGATTCGTTTCATACCCTCGGAAGATCAGCCGACCGACTTGTTCACGAAGCCTCTTGCTGCAACTAGGTTCTGCTTCCATCGTGACAAACTAGGCATTGTCTCCAATTGTGCTCCACATTCAACGGGAGCATGTTGAATATTATGTACACTCTCTCATGTATGGATGCATGCACACACATGACAACTCACATATAGACAGTTAGGAGATTAGCTTTTCAGTTATAACTAACTTAGTTAGGTTAGTTAGGAGCTCACTACAAGTGAGCAATACAATACATCTTCTATACTTCTATAAATAGTCGTAAACCACTTCATTTGAAAGATATGGGGAAATACATTCCATTAACAACTTCATCTTTCAATTCGTTGTAAGCAAGCACATATGCTTTACGGCTGATTAGGTGCCAAATTAAACAGAATAAAAAAATTAAATAGATAATTAAAGTAATTTTTTGTGCAGCAATTACACCGTGTAATTCATGTATATGTTTTTAAAAATTTGCATCAATTATTGATGAAAATTTATTTCTTAAAATAATAATAATAGCATGTGTGACTTTTCAGTGTAAGAAAATGTCTCATATACAACTGGTGGACTGAAAAATTAAGTGTGATTATACTGAAAAGTGGAGGGGGGTGATTACACTGAAAAGCTTACACTAATATTAATTTTCAGTGTATACTTTTAAGTATAATCAACCCGCACTTTTAAACATAATATCAAACTTAACTTTTCAGCAAGAGTGAGTGCACTAGGTTAAACAGTAGTGTTAGTCTTGTGTGCACAAAGTGCACCTACAATTCAAAATAATATTTTTTTAACGGTTTCACTAATTATTGCTAAAAGGTTACACATATTAATATTAAAAATATATTTTTAAAGGATAACTTTTCAATAATAATAACTATGATTTTTCAATAATACACAGTGCACTTGTGCATTCTAAATAAAATATTTGAAACTTAATGATATAAATAAGTAAATCAAATCTTAATATTATATAAAGACGAAGTTATGAAATCAACCAGAATGCTCGATTTCGAAATTCCTCTATTCTCATTAATTTTGAGATTAAGAATTAATCTCGATCTTATAATTTAAGTGTTTTAATCTTGACCGTACATTTTGATATTTTATAAATATATATATCTTATATAAATCATATAAATATATTCATAATATCAAATCCTATATCTAATTTTTTAATCTCAACCGTTCATCTTAATTTCTATATTTCTATAAATTTCAATTCCATAAACATTATTATTCTCATCTTTTAATCTTCTTTTTTCTTGCGTCTCATTGCTTCCTCTTATTTCTCTTTTGATGTTCTTATTTATCGTTTTATGATATTGGAATTATTTATTTATCTTCTTATGTTTCAATTTTTTTTTGCAGGTTCATATTTTACATCTAATAATTTGTTGAAATAAATTTTTTTTCTATTGCTACACAATTTTTTTGGTTTCCTTTTGGAGGTAATGTTTAATTGCTATAATTGCAGATCTATTAGATTTAAAATTTTTATGTTTGAATTATTTGCTTTTCTATTGTTACACAATTTCATGGTTTTTTTAGGTAATGTTTGATTGCTACAATTGCAGATCTATTTGATTTAAAATTTTGATGTTTGAATTGTTTATTTGTCTTTTTAATATTTTTTTCATGTTCTTAATATTCTAATATTATTTTTTTATATTCTATTTTAATTGCAGGTTCGTATTAAAATAATTGTGTCTGTCCCATACATACCGTAAGTTATTTTACACCGTAAATTATTTATAATTCTAGAACCAAGGATTTTATAGAACATAATATTGTATATGCGTTGTGCATGTGTGCATATTTTTTAAGTACTTTATTTATTTACCGCAATATTGTATACACATTGTACATGTGTAAATTATTGATATATGTATATGTTAGATTCAAGAAATCACACACACACATATATTATAACTCATTAATACACATATATATAAATTCAATAAATCTTATGAAATATTATGTTCTTGATTATTTTAATAATATATTCTTGATTTTCCTTTAACATACTTATATAATAATAAAAATTTATATTATAAAATATTATGTTCTTAATTTTTTTTCTTCATATATTTTGATATGTTCTTGATTTTCTTTTAACATATTTATACAATAAGAACTTTTTATAATTCAAATCTTACATAATTAGGTGGATGTTAGCACATTCATATTTTAAATATTGTGTAAGACAGTCTTAAATTAATGAATTATATAAGTATAGATGTATTATCGAATAAATCTATATATAAATATACAAGAAATTAAAATTTATTGATTCACATAATATAATCTATATTAAAAATATATTTTTTAATAATACCGCGTAATACGTGGGTTTACGCACTAGTATATATATATATAGTTATTAAAAAGAAAAGAAAATACATTACGAGAAACCAATATCTTAGAAAACATCTTTTGGCTAAAAAAAATATTAAACTAAATTTAATTAATGAGTAAGTAATTATTGGACCTAATAGTTTGAAGGCAGAATTTTTATTTTTTATTTTTTTGAAAAAAAAAAAGACGTGGTTATTAATTTGGTCAAAAGGAATCAAATTTAAAAGTGAAAATCACTTATACTAATTACAATATAAACAAAACATAAGGAAAAAGATATTTTGAAGCAGGTATAATTAAAAAACTGAGCAGCCTAAATTAATGGTGAAGAGGCAGCCGACCCCTCCCAATAATCGATGGAATGCAACCAACTAATTAGTGTCAGCACAGGAATGCCGTACAAAAACAAATGTCTGACTTTTACTATATATAGAAACTTAAAGTAACACATAAAAATTCACTTAAACTATTTAAAGAGCTGCCTCGCAAGACTAAACTTTCACGGGCGAGACACACATGGTGCACTGAAAATTTTGCAACACAGGAAACTGTTTCATTTTGTTAATTGTGAAGATCTTGTCTCTAACCAATTTTAGACTATTCAAGTTACATTTGGATTTCCTTATCCCAAACACAATTATTTTTATGAATATATTTATAATATGATGGAAAATAATTATATGACACCGTCTCGTTATAAAACCTGTCACTAGAGCTGTTAAAATAAACGAGCCGCTCGTGAGCTCAGCTCGACTCGGCTCGTTAAGGCTCGACTCGGCTCGGCTCGATATGTTAAATGAGCCGAGCCGAGTCTAAAAAATACTCGTTTGCTTAACGAGCTCGGCTCGGCTCGACTCGGTAGGCTCGCTAGCTGCTCGGTAGGCTCAAAAAATAGAGGTTATTTTATAAATATTATATAATTTAGGGTATAAAATATTAATATTTTACATAATAATACAATTCATATTCTCAAATCACTCATACTGGTGAATTGGTGATAGTTTTGGCTTTATTGTTGTTAAAATAAACGAGCTGCTCGTGAGCTCGACTCGACTCGACTCGTTAAGGGCTCGACTCGACTCGAAGTGTTAAACGAGCCGAGCCGAGCTCAAAAAAATACTCGTTTGCTTAACGAGCTAGGCTCGGCTCGACTCGATAAGCTTAATGAGCCGAGCCGAGTCTGTCACTACTCGGGCTCGCTCGGCTCGTATAACAGCTCTACCTGTCACTTATTAATAAAAGTATATTATTTTTAAAAAGTGATAAAATTTTAATAAATAGTAATATAATTTTAATAAAAAATGATAATCACTTTTTTTAAAAATATTATTATTTGTTAACAAAATTTTATCACTCTCTAAAAGTGAAATTTTTTTGGAAGTTCATCGCGTGTTTAATGTATTATATTCTCTTATTTTATATTGTATATAATTTAATTTTAAATTTTAATGGTAAAATCGAATTAAGTGGGCTGCCCATAGCCCACTGGACTATCTGGACCGAACCAAAACGATCTAATATTTTGGGGTCTCTTTATATTAAGGATCCGACTCTCTCTCTCTCAATATACAAGAGCATTTTTACTTACTATCTCTCACTATGTTTTCTCTCTATACTTCATATTATCCTACTAATTCACTATTTTAGATTATTGTTTGAGTGATTTCACAAGAGTAATTAGCCACATAAACATTTAATTAGAAGGATCGCTCAACAGTGATATATTAGTGGATTTAATAAAGATGGATTAGTTTAGAAGTAACAAAGAAATTTGGGACCGACCTTTTTTTATAAAAATTAAGTATGAGATGGGAAGTAGTTTTTCAAAATTATTTAGATTTATATGAAAGAAATAAATACTTTTTAAATTAATTTTAATATATCCAAAAATTTTCCCTTTTCAAATTTATTACCTTTATACAATAAAAGTTATATTCAATATATAATAAATGATATTATATTAATAAAATGAAAATTAGGATTTTGTTGATATATGAATTTAATAAAGTACAAGTCCCAAGCACTTTGGGTTTGTCAAACATGCACACACACTTGCTTGTACAGCTTTAGGTTCGAGTGCACTTATATTTGGCTACTTTAACTGCAATGCCTCCACATTGAACTCAATTATTGCTATAATTCAATCAAATATATTTAGTATAGCGATTGATTTTATTGAGTTACTAATATCAATGCATATTACTTAATGATTCGCTGTTATTTTTAAGTGAATTTTCAATTGATCAATTATTTTTTCAATTTTTATATATAGTTAAAATAAATGCTAACCTCGATGCCGATCTCCAAACCACCTTATAACTCTTAAATTGTTCTCAAAGGTGTCGAACATGAGATATCCACTTAAGTGAGATGCCCAGATAAAATTATGAAAAGAATATTATGTAATATATGATATATTATGATTATGTAATATTTAATCTTTATATAAAACTAGGATGTATACCCGCAAATTTCGCGGTATGAAACAAAAATACATATATTTAGAGAAAATCAAGAAAAAAAATATATATATATATATATATTTATATATATGTGTGTGATTTCTTGAATTTAACATATACTTGTATCAATAATTTACACATGCGTAACGCATACACAATATTGCGGTAAATAATTAAGTAAATAAAAATAATTTATACATGCACATCGCGTATACATATACTATGCTCTAGAACACATATTTTTCCAAAGATAAATAATTTACGGTATGTATGACGCATACACAATAATTTTAATGCGAACCTGTAATTAAAATTGAATATAAATAAACAATATTAAACTATTAAGAACATGGAAAAAATATATTATAAAGACAAATAAATTAAATAATTAAAGAATATGTACACATGTAGAACACATACACAATATTATGCTCTAAAACATATTTTTTTCTCTAGAATTATAATTAACTTACGGTATGTATGACGCAGACACATTGATTTTAATGCGAATCTATGATTAAAATTTTAACATAAAAAATAAATAATATCAGAATATTAAAACATTCAAAAAAATATTTATAAAAGATAAATAAACAACATCAAAATTTTAAATAAAATAGATGCGCAATTGTAGCAATTAAACATTACCTCCAAAAGAAAACCACGAAAATTGTGTTGTAATAGAAAAATGTTATTTCATCAAATTGTTAGATATAAAACATGAACCTGCAAGAAAAAAAAATCGAACATAAAAGTATAAATAAACAATTAGAATATCATAATATTATAAATAAGAACATTAGAAAAGAAATAAGAAGAAGAAAGAGAAGCGAGCAAAAATAAGGTTAAAAGATAAGAATAATAATTTTTATAGAGTTGAAATTTATAGAAGTACAGAAATTAAGATGAACGGTTGAGATTAAAAAAATTAGATATAAGATTTGATATTATAAATATATTTATGAGATTTATATAAGATATATATATATATATAATATAGGTTCAAGATTATAACACTTAAAATATAAGGTCGAGATTAATTTTTTTTGCCAAAGTTAATGAGAAGAAATGAATTTTGAAATCGAGCATTCTGGTTGATTTCATAACTTCGTCTTTATAAAATATTAAGATAATATCAAATAATTTTTTATGTTAAAAAATATATGCATGCATGATCATATAAAACCGCCACTGACTTCTTCTGTTGCTTTTTTTTTTATTATAAATATTTACATATTTTATCTCTTGAAAATTTATCCCCAATTTTTATAAATTCAGTTTTTAAAATATTTCATAATAATAAAAAGTAAAGTATACACACGTTCTGATGCGAAAAAAAATCTCTCAAATCTGTTGTCTTTAAACTTCAGAAAAGAAGATCATGACTCACGTATTCAATTTGACACCAGAATAGATTTGGACTTATACCCAAATTCTGATCAAGTCTTCAAGTCAGTGAGTGAAGAAGACCATGAATTCACTTATTAATCTGGACCAAGAAAATATGTCTCCTACTCACTCAGTCAGCCAAACATGATCAACTTAGAGAAGATCATGCCAAATTCTGATCAAGTCTTCAAGTTAAAGAAGACCATGAATTCATCGTATTTATTCTAACCAAAAAATATTCTCTCGCTCCCTCACTTTAATCGTATTCAATCGTAACCAAGAAATAGTCTCCCCCTCCCTCACTAAGCCTTCTCCCACAGTCAACCAAATCATGATCAACTCAGAGAAGAAGACCATGTTAAATTCTTATCAAGTCTTCAAGTTCACGTATTCAATTCAAACCTCATCTTAATTTCTCCGTCATTCTCTTTCTCTTTTAGTCAAATTCTAATCAAGTCTTTAAGTGAGGAAAGATGTGAAAAATTCTCCTCCTGATCATCCCAATTTCTCGGCCAGTCACCCCTCAATAAGCCAAATTCTGATCAAATCTTTAAATTAGAGGAGAATGTAATGAACTCATAGTATATACGTCTCTTCTTCAGTTAGCCAAATTCTATCAAGTCTTCAAGTTATCGAAAAAGATCATGCTATTACCTTCAAAGATCATGCTATTACCTTCAAATCCTCACATATTCAATTTGTCAGCAAAATACATCACTTTCTCATAAAAAGCCATAAGATAAATCTTTCTCTCAATAGTTTTGATTGCGCTAAGATTTGGAGTCATATCACAAATCTTCAAATTTTTTTAGGTTGCTTTCATTGGTCTAGAAGTATATGTTTGCCAAAACAATAACATTTCTTTCAACACTGTATGATCTCTTAACCATTTTCTATAATTATCTTCCAACTTTGTGTTGATTTTAGTGAAATCATTCTTATTAGTATTTTGTTTTGATGGATCCGCCTTACTTTTTATAACTACTGTTTAGCTTCTTGATGTTAATTATGCGTATAGCAGTATATATAGTGTAGGGATATTAGTGTAGGATGGCTGAAAATAATAATAAAATTAAAAGAAAAATCGAGGCTCGTGAGGAACACGATTTCCTTAAAACAAATAATGCCTCTCACTCTCTAAGTGCTAAGTGAATCGAAGGGACACTTGTTTCCCAGGATACAACGATAATAAGCAACGATATAGCACAATATCTAGCTTAAAACGAACCGAGGACAAAAGTATGTGGCAGGTTGCCGGAAAATTTCTGGATATTTTCCACTCAAATATTGAATATTTTGTTATTCTTGTGTTTCTTGCAACACATAAGAATACTATTTATAGTACTAAAAAAATTGACTGTTGGAGTATGGCCATAAAGACCCACAAATGGTTTTGACCGAAACCGAAAAAAACGTCTGATTTAATTGCATTAAAACAGGTTTTTTAAGTTTCAAAACGTGTTGTAACTGTAGAGATTTTGAAATCTCAGCAGATCTGAAAAAACGCCTCTCAGGATGACTCAAGCTGATCCGGACTCAACTCAGGTTGAACTGGACTCAGCTTAGGCTAAACTGGACTCAGCTCAGGCTAAACTGGACTCAGCTCAGGATGATCCGGACTCAGGTCAGAATGGGAGTCAGGTCAGCATGACCCGAACTTAGGTCAGCATGACCCGGACTCAGGTCAGGACAAGAGTCAGGTCAGCACAACCCCGGACTCAGGTCAGGACAAGAGTCTTTTAAATCCCTTCTTCACTTCCTCAACAACAATTTTTCAATGTGGGATAAGACTTTTATTTCCCTTCTTTCCCATCCTCAACAACAATTTTTCAATGTGGGACAAGACTTTTAAGCCTTTCCCTCCAATTCTCATGCCTTCAAACTATTAGGTCCAATAATTATAATTCTTGTAACTATATTTAGGTTAATATTATTTTAGCCAAAAAATGTTTTCTAATATATTGGGAAGATTTATTATAGTAGATATATTCTCAAAATAATTTATTAAAATAGGGATGCACTGGGAAATAAAAATATTAGCCATATAATGAGCACTGGCATTCCAGTCGTTTTCACCTCCACGACTTAATTATTTTTTGGATTACCAATATGCTCTTTCATCGTCAAATCGATCAATTCAATGAAAATTAATGTATGACCACTATAATTTAAAAAGAAACCCCAAATGAAAAGAAATTTCAACTAATTTATAAATGCATACATATACATATATATAGACATATGAATAAGTCAAAAAAATAGTAGACTGTATATGTACATATATATGTAACAGTATTTTATAAAAATATCAAAAATACTAAATATGAATTTAAATAAGTAAAAAAAAATTATATAATAAAAGAAAAAGGATTTGAAATGTAAAGGTTTGATCACCCACGTCAAATTCCATCAAAATAAGAAGCTATTTATTTTGTTTTTTCGGATTTTAAAAAATATTTTAATATAAATAAAAAATATTAAATATTAATTTGAATAAGTAAAAAAACTTGAATAATAAAATAAAAAAAAGATTTAAAATATAAAGAATTTAACCACCCACATTCCATCAAAATAGAAAACTATCCTTTTTTTCTTTTTTGTCGAACTTTTAAATTTTTTATTAAAAAATAAAAAATTCTGAATATGAATTTGAATAAATAAATAAATAGAATAATAAAAATTTAAAAAAATAAAAATGTGAATGAACCGAGTTCACGGTGAGCTCGATCTATCAATTCTTATGTTATTTCTATAAGAATAAATACTGAAGAAGGAGAAGATTTATGACCAGAGTATACACAGAAAAATAATGTTAATTAATTTTTTTAGTGTAATTAACTCCCATTTTTTTAATATAAACAACCACAACAGTTGAGTGCAGTGTCCATATCAGCTGCATATGAGATCTTTCCTTAACATAAACAATTACACTGAAAAATCGCAAATATTATTATTTTTAAAAAATAAATTTTCAGTAATAATTATTGTAACTTTTAAAAATATACAATTGAGCTGCACTTTATATTTGGTGCACAAAAAAATTATCCTAATTATTTATTTATAGATTTTTTATTCCGTTTAATTTGGCACCTTATTATTATTATTATTATTATTATTATTATTATTATTATTATTATT
>JAPKLY010000017.1:2129863-2202925 GCA_026898435.1 Prunella vulgaris | reverse complement strand
ATTATTATTATTATTATTATTATTATTATTATTATTATTATTATTATATAGAACCTATTTGTGTGGATATTTTGGCAATTATATATTTTGCAGGCCAAATGAAATCCCATGAATCAACTGATATCTTTGGAATTTGGATCAGTCAAATCCCGTGAATCAACTGCTATCTTTGGAATTTGGATCTAATTTTTGAATGACCCTCTTTTTATCCATCTTCAGGAATCAAGGTTTCTGTCTTTTTTGTATTTTTCCCTGAAATAGAGTTGTTTGGATACTATCACATGACATACTTTTTTAATTAGTTTTTTTAATCAAATGTAAATTGGCTAAAATGATAATTCATCCGATATTTACAATTTAGCAACAAATTAATATGATTGAAAATAAAATGGTTCTTAAATTGTAGAAACTAATCCAATGATCCGTAATAAATCAAATAAAATGGATGTTTTTAATTTGACTTATATTAACAACAAATTAAATCCTGATTTATAGATAAATTATCATAGTTAATAGAAGAAAAATGGACAATTATGATCAATTCGTAAAAAATCAGAACAATAGTCTGGATTAGTGAAATTTAATGTGGACAATAGAAATAAAAATAGAGCATAAAGTATAAATATGATATAAAATAAAACGGTTTTTAAATTATAGAAAATAATAAAACGGTCCACAATATTCTAGCTCGTAGTAAGGCAAGGCGCAGAGCAGGACCAGGGGGCATATGCGCAGGACAGACATGAGTATTTAGATACTCGTCCTACTCTATCACATCACCCTCCAGATTCTTTTACGATTGGCGGTCTATTTTCTGCATAAATATTCTTTCTTTAAATTGAGTTGTTCTATTTCTTTGTCTTTGTATAGTTAATTATTTTATTTACAAGGTCAATTATGAGTATAACTACTAAATGATCGCCCAGAGTCGGTGTAGCTGAAACATCGATCTCCTAATGGGCTTCTCCAAGCTTGTCTTCGAGGTTGGTACGCAATGTGCAATTAGCTTTTTCATTCGATGAGCTTTCTTGGGCAATAAGTCTTGCTTCGCTTTTTGGTCGATTGGACAACGAGCCTTGCGTTATTTAACAAGTTTTTTAGGCGATGAGATTTGTCCTAACATCTAGACTGAGCACTAGGGATGACAAAATGACCTGTCTCATAGCCGCCCCATCCTGACCTGCTCCATTCTTGGCAGGCCCACCCCACCCCATCCTGAGAATGGGGCAGCCCCGCCCCGCCCATGGGGCAGGGCAGGCATGAGTTTGTATTTTTACCGCCCTGCCCCGTAGTATATATTAAATAAATATATAATATATACTATCTAAAATACATTCAATATATAATATTTTATAATATATAAAATAAAACTAATATCCTACATTTATAATTTATCAAATAAATTTAAAATTATATTATTTATTGAAACTCTAATCTAAAATAATTTTAAAATTATTTTTGTTGAATATATTTTAATAAATTTGTTGCATTATTTTTATTTTTAAATAATTTTTATTTATTTAAAATATATATTATATTATTTTTAGTATATAATTATATACAACATGGGGCAGGGCGGGACGGATCTGCCCCGCGCGGGGCAAGCATGGGGCGCAATGTTCTGCCCCGCAGTGGGGCATGGGGCAAGGTGGGGCGGCGGGGCAGAGGTGTGGGCCAGACATGAATCTTTAGATACCCGCTCTGCCCTGCCCCATTGTCATTCCTACTGATCACTTAAGATTACCGTTGATTTACTTTAGTATAAATTTTTTTCTTAACTCTAATTAAGCTGATCGCCTCATCAACATAATCTAAATGAGATCTTAACTTCTTGTTGTTTTTTTCTTTTCCTTGTTGATAGATTTAGCCTTTTTTTAGCCTATTCTTTTAAAGAATTTTTTAAAATGTAATATATTCTTGAATATTTTGTTGATTTTTTATATATATTATTTTTTAATTTTATTTTAAACTTATTTTTTATTTTATTTGATGTATTTAATTTTTTTCCAATTTTACCTAGATTTAAATGATTTCATTTAAATACTACTTAATTTAATTATTTTGAAGTTTATTTTTTTCTTAATTATTTATTATTATTTTATTTTTCATATTTGTATTATTTTATTGATTTTTAAAGTTTGATATATCTGAAAATTTAACTTATACTTTAAATAATTTAATTTTTTAATATTTATGAAGTTTTTATTTTTGTTAAATGATATTTTAATTTATATATTTTTAAAAATCTTGTTATTTTTAAATATTTTTTCAAAACATATTCTTTTTTTTTTTACAAATTAAGAAAGAGTCAAAGATTTTTTTTTTTTATGCTCTTGAAGTAGAGAAAAAAGTGGTATGTTTAGTAATATATATGTTTTTTTAAATTGTGGTATATTTGATAAAAGGGGTATATTTTAGAGGATTTTGTGGTACGAATAGTGGTACTCGTACATAATATATAAAAAAAATTCAAAAGAAATTATGAAAAGAATATTATGTAATATATATTGAGTAAAGACCACCTCATCAATCGGGTGTTGGAAAATGGTCTGCTTTATTTTATCAACTTGTTTTAAAAATATCTTTATATAAATAAAGTAGGAATACAGCGACACCCTCCTAATCGGATGTTGGGAAACCGACTGTTAAAGCCAATAGGCACTCAAAGTGCCGACTGGTGAGGTGTCACTCATATTTTTGGGAAGTGTGTTCAGTCGGTCCTGAGGGAGCCGACTAGAGGGGACTTAGTCACATGGGTTTCTGCAAGTTTTAATGGCTTGTTATCTCTCTCTCTAGACATTACTTTCTTTTATTCTTTCATTTTTATTTTTGGTATATCATTTCACAATCTCACTCGTCGTAAAATCTTTACCTTCCATTTCCAATTTTACCTTCCTAATCTGTTGTGGGCATTACTAGCTAGCTCTATCCTTGTAGCCGGTTAATTTGCTTGAAATTATTATAACCCAATGCTAATCCACCACAACTAGGTTGACAGTTTAACTGTTTTCCACTCTTTTCTCTGTCAACTAACTACTAATTTTCTTTTCTTTTCTCTCTCTTCACAACTAATTTTATTGCTTTATATATATATATATATATATATTTAATATAGATATATATATACTACTACATAACTCTGAAGATATGTGGATTAAAAAAATCTATATGTTAATTTTAAATTAAATTTTTTTATAAAAGATTGAAGATTATATAATCGTATTGAAAAAATACTTATGGTAAGTTTTTTTAAAATTTTAAATATAATTATTCTAAAATGTATTAAGTATTTAATAATTAAGAATAGTAAAGCATAAATATATATATTAAGCTTGTTGTGCTAAGATGATGCGAAAGGAAAATTCAGATTACGGATTGAGGCCAATATCTTTAGTATATTAGATTAATATCCTTATAATATTAGATTTATCTTTAGATTTGCTTTCATATCTTAATTCGTATCTAAGACTTCTATTATATTTTCCTATATTGTTGCAAGAAGTTAGGATGATAGTATTTTATGAATTCTATAAATACTATCAGATGTACTAGTGAATTATTATATATTGAGAAATAAATTAATTCTTATTAGCAATTATTTGCGATCTTCGTTGGCTTGCTGGCCCGAGTCAGAGACGCAAATTAATATTGTGATTCGAACGCTTGCTGGCCTGAGCCAGGGCTTCGATTTTATTGTGTAAATTTTGTGATTCTCATCATTGGTGCTTTCATTGAGAGTATCGGCACTGAGAATCACATATGGCAGACACACATCGTGAGCGGATTTAGATGTTAGAGACTAGAATGAACGGTATGGAAAATAAGTTCACAAACATGGAGGGTAAGTTAGGATCCCTAGTACAGGTAATTGAGAAATTGGGCCAACAGATGGAACAACTCGTGAAGAATAGTTCACAAAAGGAGAGGAGAAATTCGACGTCCACATGTCCGAGTGCCCCTGCTTCTTTTTCGCCGATGGAATCTACAGCAAAAAATGATGAGTATTTTTATTTGAAAATTTTTAGTGGGTTAGATTCTAATAATTATCATTATTTTATTAATAATGATAATTATTTTAATTTTTCTCTGACATTTCAATTTACGTATCGTCTTAAGATTTTGGGTAAAATACGGACGACAGATGTTTTTGAAGTTCATGGGTTAGAGATTTTTGTTCTTCTTCCAGATGTTGAACGCACTATCGTCTCTCTTCTACAGTTCAAGATAAAGATTCTTCCAAATTCGAGGACGAATTTTTCGAAGGGGGCGGGAATGATGCTAAAGGAAAATTCAGATTACGGATTGAGGCCAATATCTTTTGTATATTAGATTAATATCCTTAGAATATTAGATTTATCTTTAGATTTGCTTTCATATCTTAATTCGTATCTAAGTCTTCTATTATATTTTCCTATATTGTTGAAAGAAGTTAGGATGATAGTATCTTATGAATTCTATAAATAATATCAGATGTACTCGTGAATTATTATATATTGAGAAATAAATTAATTCATATTAGCCATTATTTGCGATCTTAATTGGCGTGCTGGCCCAAGTCAGAGCCGCGAATTAATATTGTGATTCGTGCTTGCTGGCCTGAGCCAGTGCTTCGATTTTATTGTGTAAATTTTGTGATTCTCATCATAAGATTTGGACTCATATCACAAATATTCAAAAATTTTAGGTTGCTTTCATTGGTTTAGAAGTATATGTTTGCTTAAACAATAACATTTCTGATGACTTGTAAGATGTCTTAACCTTTTTTCTATAATTATCTTTTTAAATTTGTGTTGATTTTAATGAAATCATTCTTAGTTATAAGTACTTTGTTTGATGGATCCGCCTTAATTCTATAACTAATGTTTAGCTTCTTAATTTTAATTAATTATGCAATTAACCGTATAGGTCATATACTTTTTCTTCAAAATATATTTTTGCTTATGTTTTGTTTAATTTGTAATTAGTATAAATGTTCTTTACTTTTAAATTTGAGTCTTTTTACCAAATTAACAACCACATGTTTATTTTTTCAAAAACATAAAAAATAAAATATCCTGCCTTCAGACTATTAGGTCCAATAATTACTTATTCTTTTAACTAAATTTAGTTTAATATTTTTTTAGCCAAAATATGTTTTATAATTAGGTCCAATAATTACTTATTCTTATCCTTGTTGATAGATTTAGCCTATCTTTTTAAAGATTTTTTTAGCCTATTCATTTAAAGATTTTTTTTTAATTTAATATATTTTTTAATATTTTTTTGATATTTTATATACAGTTTTTTTAATTTTCTTTTAATCTTTTTTTTTATTTTACTTGATGTATTTAATTTTTTCCGATTTTACTTAGATTTAAATCATTTTATTTAAATACTACTTAATTTAATTATTTTGAACATTAATTTTTTCTTAACTATTTATTATTATTTTATTTTGTCATTGATTTTTAAAGTTTGATATATCTTAAAATTTAATTTATAGTTCAAATAATTTAATTTTTTAATATTTATGAAGTTTTTATTTTTTTTTAAATAATATTTTAATTTATATATTTTTAAAAATCTTGTTATTTTTAAATAATTTGCAAAACATATTCATTTTTTATAATATTTTTTTACAAATTATGAAAAGCGTCAAAGATTTTTTTATTATGCTTTTGAAGTGGAGAAAAAAGTGGGAATGTGTTAATTTTTATTTCGATAGAGTAAGGATAGTATAAAAATTAATGGGGTATGTTTAGTAATATATGCTATTTTTTTAATTTTATTGGGGTAATGTTTAATAAAAGAGGTATATTTAGAGGATTTGGAGATAGAATAGCAATACTCGTATATAATATAAAAAAAAAAACTCAAAAGAATTTTATGAAAAGAATATTATGTAATATATGATATATTATGATTATTTAATATTAAATCTTTATATGAAATAAAATAATATCCAATTATTTTTTTGTATTAAAAAGACATGCATGCATGATCATATATATAAAACCGTTATTGACTTCTTCTTTTTCTTTTTTTTTAATATTTATATATTTTAATATTAATATTTTAAAAAAAAATCTCAACTATATATGTTGCCTTTAAAATTTAGAGAAAAAGACCATGAATTCACGTATTCAATCTGGCACAAGAAATTTCTCAACTGAAAATCAGAGGTGATATACTTCTTCTTCAAAATATATTTTTAATTTCCTTATGTTTTGTTTAAATTAGAATTAGTATAAGTGGTCTTCACTTTTAAATTTGATTCTTTTTACCACATAAACAACCACGTCTTTATTTTTTTTCCAAAAATTAAAAATTAAAAATCCTGCCTTCAAACTATTAGGTCCAATAATTACTTATTCTTGTAACTAAATTTAGTTTAATATTTTTTTGGCCAAAATATGTTTTCTAATATATTGGGTTTCTTTTCTTTTTAATAAGCATATATGTTTATTGTTAATTTACTTATTTATATCATTAAGTCTCAAATATTTTATTTAGAGTGCACCGTCCAAAGTAGTTGGTACTATTGAAAAGTCATATTTATTATTATTGTAAAATTATTCTTTAAAAATATATTTTTAATAATAATAGGGAGACAATTTAAAATATCTATTTTCAACTTTAAAAAATTTATTTTACCCACCTCAAAAAAATATTTTTCTGAATTTTTATACATACAAATAAGCATCATCAGTTGTGTTTGAAATTTTGAAATATTTTATTTATTAAATTTAAAAGTATAATGATTTAATTCATTTAATATTATAAATATAATATACATTAAACAAGGGTATTTTGAATATTTTGCACATTCCTAATAAGTAATAAAAAAGTAATTGTAATTTGAGACAAATAAATAAAAAATGTTAGTATTCTTGTAGGGGAATATGTGTATATTTCAATATATGCCAAAAATTTTAAGTGGTGGAAAAGAATTTCAGAAGGAAATTTAGGGAGTTTGGTATAAATATATGATAAGAATGATAATGTATATTTTGAGAAATTAATCACTATGAAATTAATAATAATTCTTTTATTATTTATTTATATAATTTTATTAATGTATAAATTAAATATTATTAATAAGAATGAATATTTCGTTGCCCACCTCCATTAATCCAAACCAAATTGAATTTTTCTTCTCGATTGAACTTCAAAAGTTGTAGGATTACATACTACGTTCTTAAAAACCATTTCTTTCTTTCTTTTTTGGGACTCTTGACCTCTATCCCCCCACCCCTAAGATTTATATTTTATTTATCCTATCATTCAAATTTTTGTTTATTTTTAATTTGGCATGTTATTTTCACATCACCATTTATCTCTTTTAATTGCTTTTATTTTCTCTACTTTCTACATGTTTATTACTTTGTTTTTCTAATTATTTATGTAACAAAAATAAATGTAACCTTTTGAATATAAAGAAGGGCGTAGTATTCACCCACACAGAGCTATTAACCAGAGGCGAAGATTTTTTCCTCCCTTCGAATCTTCCACAGAGCTATTAACCAGAGGCGTAAATCAAACGAAATTATTGGGATCAAAATTGGAGAGGATTGGCTGGAAGAGGTGAACGAGGTTAAGGCTGGAATTAGAGACTTTTTCAAAGGGCAGTTTTCCAAGCATCCGGGGGAGACCGTTCTTAAACTCAAATTTGTCCCAGAAAAAATTAACAGAAGATGATAATCAGTTCCTCACTGCCCCATTCACTGAAGAAGAGGTAAAGGAAGCTATCAGTAGCTGCGATAATTCAAAGAGCCCGGGCCCAGATGGGTTTAATTTCAAATTCATCAAGGAGTGTTGGGAAATTATCAAGCCGGATTTTATGAAATTTTTGGAGGAATTTCATAAAAATGCCAAAATTATCAGGGGCCTCAACTCTTCCTTTATTGTTCTTATTCCTAAAAAGGAAGAGGCAAGGTGTCCTAGCGATTTCAGGCCTATTTCTCTCATCGGATGCACATATAAAATTCTGGCTAAAGTTCTTGCAGGAAGATTAAGCAAAGTATTAGATGGGATTATTTCTGAAAACCAAAGTGTCTTTGTGCGAAATAGGCTAATCCATGATGGAGTGGTGATTTTAAATGAGGCGATTGAGGAAGTAAAAAGAAAACTATTTGGCAGAATTTTTTTTAAGATTGATTTTGCCAAAGCCTACGATTATGTGGAGTGGAGTTTCTTGGATAGTATGATGAGGCAGTTGAATTTTTGTCAAAAATGGAGAAATTGGATCATGGAATGCGTTACAACAGCATCAGTAAATGTTCTAGTTAATGGCAGTCCATGTGGAGAATTTAACTTGGAAAGAGGACTACGACAAGGTGATCCACTCTCACCTTTTCTATTCCTTATTGTAGCAGAGGGGTTCAGTCTCTTGGTTAACAAAGTTGTCCAATGTGGATTACTTGAATCGGCTCTCCTTGGAAGGGATAAACTGAAGGTCTCACACCTCCAATATGCAGACGATACAATTCTGCTTGCATCAGCAAAAGTCGAGAATACTTGGGCGATGAAATGCATTCTAAGAAATTTTGAGATTCTCTCAGGCCTTAGAGTGAATTTTGATAAGAGCAGTCTGATTGGCGTTAACACTCAAAGCGATATGTTGGAGCAAATGGCAAATATACTTGGATGCTCGATTGGGACCACTTCTTTGTCGTATTTGGGAATTAAAGTGGGGATAAATCACAGAAACTACTCAGAATGGGAGAATCTGGTTCACAAAGTAAAGGTAAAATTGAAATCCTGGGAACACAGGAAAAATTCTTTTGGTGGGAGAATCACTCTCTTAAAGGCTGTGTTACTTGTTGTGCCTATCTATGATTTATCTTTCTATTGTCTACCTAAAAAAATCTTGAGTGTGTTATCTAGTCTCTTTCGAAAATTCCTTTGGGGTGGTGTTGATGAGAGTAAAATACCTTGGTTAAATTGGAAAAAGTTTGTCTCTCAAAAGATTTGGGGGGTTTGGGAATTCGGGATCTAACCTGTTTCAACAAGGCATTAATGAGAAAATGGCTATGGAGGTATTTAGTGGGAGGGGGGAACCTTTGGGCTAAAGTTATCTCCTCTATACATGGCCAAGTGGAAGGGGGTAGTTAGGTCTAAATGGTGGAAAGATGTATTGAAGTTAGGGGGGAGGGTGAGGGTAGGTGGTTTTTAGACAATTTGGAGAAAAAGGTAGGAAATAGTGCTCGTACTAAGTTCTGGAAGGGTGTTTGGTTAGGGGAATCATCTCTTAAACTCCAATTTCCTAGACTTTTTCAGCTAAGTCGGGACAAATGGTGCTATATAAATTCAATGGGAAATTGGGAGGAAGGGGAATGTGTTTGGAACTGTCCTTGGCGAAGGGTCCTGTTCGAACGAGAAATTGAGCCTGTTAATAATTTTTTGTCTTTGCTTAATGGCTGCAGGTTGAAACAAAATGTTGAAGACAGCTGGTTTTGGAAACTAAATCCGAAAGACAACTATACAACAAAATCAGCCTACATTCTGTTGAGCACAATACAAATAAATGGAGGTTCAGATAGCAGAGAAATAGAAGAGTTTCAGCTGGTATGGAACAAGAAGGTGCCCACAAAGGTAACTGCATTGTCATGGAGAATCATAATTGATCGAGTTCCTACTGAAGCAACCTAGCGAGGTGAGACATTCTTGTTACAGGAATTGATACTAAGTGTCCGGTGTGTGGAATAGATGAAGAGACAGCAGCTCATTTGTTCATTAACTGTCAAACAAGTACTCAAATTTGGAGATGGAGTATGGAGTGGCTAGATGTGCCCACCGCTATGCCGAATAAGGTTATAGACCACTTTCTTTTGTTTTCTGGACTTCTTCGACGGAAAAAAGGTAAAGAAATTGCAATTGCAGTATGGGAGTGTATAGCCTGGGTGATCTGGAAATCCAGGAACAAACTCATTTTCGAAGGGATGGAGATTAATATTGTAAGGATGATGGAGGAGATCAAAGGGAGACTATGGAGTTGGTTAATAGCAAAAAATGTAATTCCTTATAATATTTCATTTAATGATTGATTTCACAATCCGAGAAATATGTTAGACTGGTGAAATCAAATGTAAAATGTTAAGCTTGGGCATTTCTTATGCCTAAAGTTTAAATCATGAAATAAAATATTTCTTTTGCCTCATAAAAAAAAAATATGCACAACTAAATTGATGTATAAATTTATGGGTATCCAAAATCCCTCTCAATATTGTTTAAATTTATACCTAAAGGACCCCTATCATTTTAAATAGTTAACTTGTACTTCTAGAATAACAGGAAAAAGTTGTTTGATTTACTATTGATGGGGGTATTTCGAATCTTTCGACACAAACATAAAAAAGTACAATAAATAAAGATAATAATGGAATAGTTTCCTTATTTTCACTCTAACATGTTCATAGTAACAAAATTATTGAATCTCGAAAGATATTAGAAAATTAATAAATTTATTTGTGTAAGTTCATATTTTAAAATAAAATGAAATTCCTTTCGATATTTTTTCTATAATTTACCTAAATTTTGAAGTGTTATAAATTGCATGGTGGGTGGTGCTTCTTATGAAAAAATTGTTACTATGTTTTTGCTTAAAGTTTGACCTTGGTGGCATGATTAAGTAGATATATAATCATGGATGCATAAAGTGAGTGGGGCCCAGCTTGCACAAGTGAAAAGACTTCTGGGCCCTAATGTCTCTCAAATAAGCATCAATTACCCTTTGAGAGAAGCTTTTATTTGATCATGGAACCATCAATAACAATTTTGAATTGTAAGGAAAGAGGGCGTAATGGGGGTCTAACTATTAGTATTAATTAATTTGGTCGAATAATTAATTTGATGAAATTAGACAAGCTATTTTATTTTATTTTATTTATTCCTTGCCAATAATGGTTTGTCTTTTTGCCAATCTTTGCTTCAAGGAAAAGGTGGTGACTTTTAATCATGCATGTATGTATATACATTATTAGAGAGGCATGGGAAAGAAACTTTCCCCTCAAGTAGGATCCATCTCTTTTTCATCTATGCATTCATCATTAAGTATTCCTAGAACAAATGTTTATCCATTAGCTAAAATTATCACTATTTTAAACTAAAATAGTAATATATCGAGTAATAATCAACACATGACATGTTGTATATTTTTCTTTATCGGTAAATGTTAGTAGTTAAAAGTTATTTCACCAAGTCTCATTATACTCCACATCTCCAAATTAGTTCACATGACATGTTGTATTATTTAAAATAATATATTTGTTATCTAGTATTATCACTAAGTATTGACATCACTTCTTTCAAAGTTATACATCTGTGAATCTTTGTGAAGAATAAAGTGAGATGAAATCGTATATATCACCCTGAAAGGAGAATCACTCCTTCAATGTATTACGAAACTAAGACCTCATTACTCAGGGGACAAAAGAAAAAGAAATCAACTGAACAAAAAAATGTCTAGATAAATGTGTTTACTACTAAAAAAGAAATTATTAATCTTCATACACACTCACATAATTATACATATATTTATCAGTACACCGCTAACTCTATTTAAAAAAATATTTTTATTAAATCACATGTAATTGCAGAGACATTAGAGATATTTAAAGCTAAATAGTGGGCAAGGATTGTATTTTGCAGCAAGTCAAAGGACACAACAATAAGTATTATTCTCTTCTTTTCAATGAATTTTGCATCGTAAGAGGTAACACATTTAAAAAAAAACCTTAAATAAAATAGTAGCTTAAGAATAAATATGTGTATAATTTTATGAATGTATATATAAATTAATATTTTTTAATAATATACGTGTGATAAATGCTTAAAGTGACATATATTTTGAGATGAAGAGAGTATAAATTTATACGAAATATTCAAACAAAAAAAAAATTGTATATAAAATTAAAATGAGAAAAATATGTAAATTAGGAAAGAGAGATTATAACATGTTGAAATTGTCCAAGGAAAAAGTGTATTTTTAGGTCTAATGAGTGATGACAGACACTTTTGCAACAGAGAAGACACAGGGGACGGCGTGCAGAGCCACAAAATAAAGTAAGCGTGATTGGTAATTAATGTAAAAAGTAGGACTGGAAGTAACCATATCTCACTTCTTTTTAAAAGTAAAAGTGAACGATTTTGATTTTCTTGCGGAAAGACGTGGGTTTTTTTTTTTAAATATTGTAATTTTGCTTTGCAGTTATGAAAATATAGTGATTTGGAGAGGATTTACGTTTTTAAGTAGAAACGTGATTTCAGTTCACGTTTTATGAGACCAAAGTCAACTTCATTTGCTTGGGAGAGAAGTCCGTCTGCTGACATCATAAAACGTGATCAGGGTTCACGTTTTACCCCCCACGTTACATCTTCTAACTGACACTCCCATGTGAAAAGCTACTAAAATCTGACTTCCTTATTTTGCTTGTCCACTTAATTTTTACTGCTTGGCACAGAACATATACACATACATGCAGTGATTTTGATTGTTTTAAAAAAGAGAATTAATCTTTCCGTCTGCTGAAGATAATGGAATTATGATTATTTAAAAAAATTATGATTAGTCTTTTAATCTTTTAATTCCATTGTTTTAAAAAAATTCAAAATTTCATTATCTTTTAATCTTTTAAATAATCATAATTTCATTATCTTTTAATCTTTTAATTCCATTGTTTTAAAAAAATAATTCAAAATTCCATTATCTCCCAACAAACCACGTAATTTAAGCTGAAAATATTAATGACCTTGACCATGATTGCTTTTCGTGCCTAATCAATGGGATTAATTTTAAAATATAAAATTAATTTAAGCTATTTTAAAATATAAAATATAAAATTGCCTAATCAATGGGATTAATTTCGTGCCTAATAAAATTAATTTTAAAATAAAAATTAATGGATATGAACCATTAATTTAAGCTGAAATTTTTAAAATTTTAAAATTATCATATTATTAATAAATATATCCCATTAATTCCTATTAATTCCTATAATATCCTTACTCAATGGGATATGATAATTTTAAAATTTTATGAGAGTATATTCAGAAGACTTTAAGATATAAATAATGGTACTCTATATATTACTATTCCGAAAGAATAGTATTGATTATCAATTTAAGATAATTTTACTAATAATTATATATCTATTTATTAATCTTTAAATAAAAATAAAATGTTATCCTGTATTGATTAGGCACGAAAAACAATCATGGTCAAAATTCCATTATCTCCCAACAAACCACGTATATTTATGGTCTTGATGAAGAAATGGCGGGGGAATTAGTCGAATTTGAAGAAGGTACAATAGGTATTGCTCTGAATTTGGAATCAAATAATGTTGGTGTTGTATTAATGGGTGATGGTTTGATGATACAAGAAGGAAGTTCTGTAAAAGCAACAGGAAGAATTGCTCAGGTACCAGTGAGTGAGGCTTATTTGGGCCGTGTTATAAACGCTCTGGCTAAACCTATTGATGGTAGGGGGGAAATGGGCCGTGTTATAAACGCTCGGGCTAAACCTATTGATGGTAGGGGGGAAATGAGCCGTGCTATAAACGCTCTGGCTAAACCTATTGATGGTAGGGGGAAATTTCGGCTTCTGACCACTATATTTTCATAACTGCAAATCAAAATTATAATATTTAAAAAAAAAAAAAAAGACAAAGATGTGGCACCAAAAGGAGGTCCTCAATTATTTATTTTCTATTTTTAAGCTACTTTAACCATTATTCTACTTTTCTTATTAATTGAAACTCATCTGACAATCGGAAAGACAACTTAATTTAACTATTTATTTATCCACTCTTAAATTCCTTGTAAAAAATAATTGACCAAACAAATCGTTTGAAGATAATTACACGCTTTTTATTATAAAATATTTTAATAAATTATATATACAAAAGTAAATAAAATATATATTTTTATTTTATTATTAAATTTCACTCGCATGCTCCATTTTTTAAACTGTAATACTCTATTCTCTATAAAAATTAAGTTAGAATAGAAGGAATAATATTTATCCTTTAACAATTATGTGTTTATATCATTTAAAAATTTTCATTAATTGGACAATCTATCCAAATAGGTATGTATAAAGTAAGTTGAGTTGTGAGTGTATGCAATAATAGCAAATCTATTTTTTAAATCAAAATTTAAAAACTAATTTTTTAATTAGTCTTTACCACACTAGCCCGCAACACAACAATCCAGAGGTGCTTTAATTCATACTCAAAATTTTGATTCTTGATTAAGATTCTAAAAAGTACTTAATGTATATACTCTTAACAATGATTTGTATTGAAAATTTGTTGAACATTCACATGTAATTTATGATTAAAGAATAATCCAAAATGACTTTGAAAAGAAAGAAGTTGATTACTTTTTCTTCATGGTCTCAAAAGGAAGAAAGGAATTAGACTTTTATCAATTAAGGTATGATATTGTTATTGGGATTCATCTGTGAATTGATTTTTTACTTTTGACGTTGCATGATAAAGGAATAAAGTTCGTCCAACACACTACAATGTATTTAAAAAAAAAACTCCCTTGTGGTAAATGAATTAGTCATGTATACACCAGTTACACGGTTCAACTCAAGTTCATTTTTAAAAAGTTAAACAGTTTATAACTGAAAAGTTAAACAGTTTATTACTGAAAAGTTAAACTATAAAAGATACACTTTTCAGTAATAAACTGTTTAACTTTTCAATTATAAACTGTTTAACTTTTTAAAAATAAACTAATAAACTGTTTAACTTTTCAGTTATAAACTGTTTAACTTTTTAAAAATAAATTAGAGTTGCACTGTGTAACTGGTGCACATGAGACTTACTCATGGTAAATTATAGTACTTCTATCTATTAAAAATATGCATCTTTTTCTTATTCGTCCATCTACCAAAATATATATATTTATTGTGAAAATTATCACTTTATTATCACTCTAACAAATAATTATTTTATTCATAAATAAAATTCATAATACATTTACAATATCTACATTTTCTTAATTTCAGTATCCAGTAAGAGATACATACTTTTACAGGACGGAGGGAATATAATAAAATACGAGTATGGGTACTTTCATATTTAAATACTGACAAACAATATTGTGAACTAAATGCCTTATGAACATATTCGTACATTTTAATAATATTAATGATTTTATAGAAAAGTACTAATTTAATAGTAATATTGTATAATAAAAATTACTACTATTATTCTTAAATATATATATATATATATATATATATATATATATATATATATATATATGGTGAAATTGATTTATAGTAGGTCTACCCCATATTACGGTGTATGCATAAAATATATGCGGATAATGACATATTTTTCTATATATTGTAACATGTTTGTGTTTGTATAATAACATATTTTTAATATTTCACGTAGGATTAGTCTTATATGCATCACTTACACGGTGCAACTCAAGTTCATTTTTAAAAAGTTAAATAGTTTATAACTGAAAAGTTAAACAATTTTTTACTGAGAAGTTAAACTATGAAAGATACACTTTTCAGTAATAAACTGTTTAACTTTTCAGTTATAAATTGTTTAACTTTTTAAAAATGAATTAAAGTTGTACCGTGTAACTGGTGCACAGGAGACTTACTTTTTTACCTATGTTACTATAAAATAAATAGATATATACTTATATTAGAATAAATATTTAAATATATATACTTTTCCATTAGCACATGTTTATATATCTTTATAATAACACAATTTTAAAATAAATTTTTATGTTTTATCTTCACCTGATTTCTAATTATAAAATCGTCTTGACTCTATTTGAACCACATGAATTTATAATTTCCATTTTCAGTGTATTCTATGAATTCTACATTCGTATACTCCCTTCGTCCCAACTCTTTTCTCCACAATTTCTATTCTAGAACATCCCAATTATTTTTTTTACTATAAAAAGAAAATAATTTATATTCATAAAAATTAATAAAATATATTTTTTATATTTTTATTAATTAACTTCACACTAATATATTTTATTTTATTTTAATTCGTGTGCCCAGATTTTTTTGGGAAAAAGACTTGGAACGGAAGAAATATAATTGTTTATGTTTAAAATATTATAAAAAAGCTTTTAATGAAAAGTTAATGGGTCAATCATAATGAAGGAATGAAAAGTTGTGTGTGTGAAAAGGTGTAAAAATGTCAATAGGGGGTTGGAGGTGGAAAAGTTCAGGTTAGGATCGAAAGACGCGTAAAAGGCAACTGTGAGCGTGCGTTACCAAAATGCAAAAAGGACATTATGATGATGATTTTTCTTTTATGAATTGAATTACCAAGACTTTGGTTAAATAAAATTTTAAAAATATCACAATTACAAATAAATGCTTGAGATAAAATTTTATATATAATATGAGGGCCACATAAGTAATCATCTTTTCGTGTTGAAGCACCGCCTATAATTATTCATTAGTGTAAATGGAAATTTAATTCTATTTTAAATATAGTAACAAATCTATCTCTGTGGGACATAAAAATGAAAAGTAAAGACTATTTATTTGGGGTGGAGTATTTAATTTCACCCTCGCAAACTAAATTTTTTTTTCTTAAAATTTGTGTACACTATTATGAAAAAGAAGTTGGGACAGCGGAAATAGTAGAGTACATCCCATAAGTTAAAATTTTTATGTAAATTTCTTTTTTTTTAAATAATATTTTTTATAAGTGTAAAACATGATAGTCACATACTAAGAAATATAATTCCATATGCTAATTAAAAAATATTATTCCCTCCGTACGTCCTAGACCAATTTACACATTTTTTAATTTGAGTTGTTCCAAATTAATTTATATTTTACTAAAAAAAGAAACATCGATTTACATACACACTCATTCAATTATAGTATATATATTTATTTATATATCACTATTTTATTTAAAAGAATATTATTTTTTAAATAATAAGTTCTGCCCTTCTTGATTCACATAATATTTTGTTACAAATAAGGATTGATAGATAACATGGGATGTGACATAATTCTTTGTAAAAGTTTTGCAAAAAGAAGAACGTCCCCTCACAAGTCACAAGGGGGCAAGTGTAACAAAACTACAATTACTTATTCATCATAATCTCTAGTCTATATCATGGGGCAGAAACCTATCAATTTTGAAGGGTTAATAAAGTAAGGGAAAATTATTATTTTTTCATGTAACTTTACCTCCTTTTGATTTTAGTCCTATTAACTTTTAAATTTTGATTTTTATCCTGTAATTTTATCTTATTTTGATTTTTGGTCCTATGGCACCCCATTCATGTATAAAAGAGGTAAAGTTATAGGACCAAAATAAAAAAGGGGTAAAGTTATAGGACGAAAATAAAAAAAATTGAAAGTTAATAGGACCAAAATCAAAAGGAGAAAAAGTTACAGGACGAAAATCAAAATCTGAAAGTTAGTAGGACCAAAATCAAAATAGGCAAACTTACAGGATAAAAAAAATATTTTTCCTAAAGTTAATGAATGTCGTATACACTATATTAATTAGTATTCACACGTATATTCGTTGTTCATTTTCTAATTTTCGTTTTTTCCACTGTATGTTGCTCATTTTTTATTTTACCCTTTTAAAAAATTATTATTCACTTTTTAATTATTATTTTCAATACTTTTTCATTATTCTCATTATTTCTTCATTTTTCTTAATCACATGTACTATATAAATATTTTTATACTCTTCTTAATATTAGTACATAAAAGTTATGAGTAACTTATAAAGGGACGAAGGGAGTATAACAAATTCACGAGATACCAAAAAACAAAAAAGTCCGAATATCTTTTTTTTTTTTAAATATCAACAGTATTAGTCTCGATTATTGCAGGTATTAGGAGTCACGAAGTCAAATTATAAAATTCGATGGTTCTACCCCATCAAAACGAGCTCTCAAAATGATGAGAAACACAAACAAATTAGCTCCATTTACACATTATAATTTACTTATAATATAGAATTAAGTTAAGAAAGTAAAAATTATTTTTTGTACCCTATTTTGTCAATTTATCATTAAATTTTACTTTCAAATACACATTCACCTTGGAATTATAGCTTCATACAACACAATACAATATATTTTTTATATATCAAAACTAAAAACACCTTAAACTTTCATTAATGTTAAAATAAATTTTCTTTTGAAAAAAATAATTGCATAAATAGTAGGCAAAGAAGATAACGTAGCTCTTTTTACTACAACTTCAAACCCTAATTTATAAAGGAGCGTTGAATTAATTGCACCAACCATCACTTTAACATTATCCTAAATAATCACTTTTTGTAGCTTGATTCAAAGGAGGGCTTGGGAAAAATTATTACAGTAAATAATTAATTCAACTTATCATTTTCTTTTGTTTGACTTAAGAATTTGAGGAGTTCAATCATAATTAAGTAACAACTCTACGTCACATCCAAATATGTTATTGTTTTTTATAAATATCTGGTTGAAGAATTTTATATATAAATCATGTGATTAAATGGTCAGTATCATGCATTATAATTTTCAAAACTAAAGTATCATTAAATTGTTAATCTATCATTATCCAAGTGAATCTTATTGATAATTTGCATCACGATGGGGAAATGATTCCCCTGCAATTTCATAATATGCGATTGTCACTACATGACAAAAACAGACACACTTCCTCCAAGGTCCTAATTTCAAAATATTACTCCCTCCGTCCCAACATTTTCTTTATAGGTGGAGTTTCACGCATATTAAGAAAAAGTGAAGTATGTGAGTATGAAGTTAAATAAAAAAATATAAAAAAATGTACTTTATTGACTTTTATGAGTGTGAGTTGTTTCCTTTTTTTGAGTGTAAAGAAAGAGTTGGGACGTCCATATAAGAAAAGTGTGAAGTTTATCTTGGGACAGAGGGAGTATAATAATTCAGCTGAAAAATATTAAATATTTCTTTTTCCAAAATTAAGTAGTGACATTAATTAATTTCAACTTAAACTTCATTTCGTCAAAAACAATTATGAGATTAAATATGATTTTAAAAACAACGTCGTATATCCGACATGATCAATGTCTATTGCCAAAATCTTTTTAAAAAAGATCAATGACAAATTTGGGTTTTTTTTTTTTTAAATTACTGTAATTTTATTTTCATTTATGAAAATATAGTGATATTGATGTGAAAATTATTTATGATATGAACCACTTTTAAACAAGCTCACAAAAATAAGTTCATAAAAAAGAAATCGTGTACCACAAAGTGATTGATATCATGAAAATTGTTTATACAGTACTTTCTTTTGATTTTATACGTCAAAGTATCAAACAACCTTATTTTATGTTGTAAAACTATGTGTTATTTATTGCCCACTTTTTTTATAGTTACACTGGTATCTCAGTTCAAGCCTTAGCATATTCCAATTTTCTAGTTTCTGACCTATATGCTATTTGATTGTTTACTGAAAAAATTTAAGAAACCTAAATTTCTCCCCGCTAATATTCTCCTAACGCCATCCACAATTTTTTTTGCCTCTGGCATATATAGTGTTATATTTCTTTCATATTGAATATATGTTATTATATATTATGTATTTTATTTGATCCTTAACATTAATTTAATATTTATTTTACTATACTTCATATCTGTCTCAATTTTATTTTTTAATTTGATTTCAACGCTTTTTAAAATATTTGATTTATAATATTTAAATGATAAAATTACTAAAATTTGTGTGCTTTCATAGCTTAACAACTATAATAGCTCTAGAAGTTGTTAACAAATGAACTATATGCTCTCACCTCTACCATAATACAAATTAGAACCAATTTGTTGGAATTACATGAGATTTTAAATCCGTGCTCAATAATAGTTTCAGATTATAATCATGTGAATCAAATAGATTACATTTGTTAGGATTATCAACCAATCCAGATTAATCCCTCAAACCAAACGAGCTCTAGAGAAAGCGGACTTGAATTACCTTCTGGCCAGAGAATAAAATAGGGTAGGTTTTATTGCACTTATTTCGATGCTTTTATCCGATAATTACTAACCATTAATTAACATCTTCAAAAATTAGAGCACGAGGGCCAATAAATAATTGTCCTCTTAAATTAATTTCAGGAGTCCGAATACATAGAATAATAACAATTATTGATTTGTAACTAGGACTGTTCATAAAACCGGAAAAACTAAAATATTGAATCGATGAAATTCGGTATGTTCAATTCGGTCCTAAAATTTTCGGTTCTAAAATTTAAAATTTTGGTCGGTTCGGTTCGGTTCTGGACCATTAGAATAGACCGAATTTTAATTAAAAATTTCAATATATAATTAATTATATTATATATAATATTATAAAAATAAAATGTAAGCTCTAATATTGTGTAAAACCTTGAATTATGGTGAACTTTATTAAATTAATATTGTGAACTTAATTGTATTGTATTTATTTAAATATTAATCAAATTTATATTGTATTTATTTAAACATTGATCAAATTTGTATTTTACTCTTTTATTTTAATAGTATTGAACTAAATTTAATGATAATATGATATATAATATTTATTTTGATGAAATATAGATTTTTTTATTTTAAAATTATTTTGGACCGAATTGGCTGAACCGAAATAATTCGATTCGGTTCGGTCCATATTAAAATAAATCGATTATTTCAATTCGGGCCAAAATATGACCATACCAACCGAAATAACCGAATAACATTAAAAAACAACATTTGTATATATATATTTTTTTTTATCAGTAAAGAGATAAATTTATTAATGATGAAACAAATAGCGTCCTCGGACTATAAGAAATAATCCAAGTAGCATATTACATCATGTCAACAGAAGAGTGATAGCTTATAATTAATTCTCATTCCTACATCACCCAATCTCATAAAACATACTCCTAAAGCCATGAACAATAAGAACACACAGATTCGTGAACAACATTTGTATATTTTAATCCCCTGATTCGTGCATTAATCAAGCTAGTCACTTGTGGTAGGTTATTTGCAAGGATGAAAGTATTTCTGTTTTTTTTTTATAGTGATTTATATTATTAGATACTAATAATATTTTTATAATATTTATAAAAAGTTTAAAATATCGATAAATATAGATCTGTGATATCAATTTTTATTTTTTACAAAATGAACTAAATATCGAGAAAATATATTGTAAAGTATTCATGAATTTCGAAAAAAATTCAAAAAAATATATATGTACAAATTTCACAAATATAAAATTTATTCGAATTATTTTGTTAAATTTATATAATAATTTTTTTTTATCTTATATTTTTATAATTTGTTAAACTATCACATTGATATTTAATATCAATATATCTATCTATATTTTCATCAATTTAAAGTCTAGATAATTACACCACAATAACGTTTTCAACCTTGGTTATTTGTACGAAAAAAGGTTGTAGCTTATTTTTAGGGCAAAAAGTAGGGTTTACGAAGAAAGTTACACCTGGAAGCTGGAGTTGTCCTTTCAAAAGCACCTGTTTAAAATCCTGGGATATAAAGAAAAGCTATGAGTTTTAATTAAGTTTGTAAAGGCATCTTCACTTTTTCAGCTGTTGCGTAGGAAAAAGCTGCAGATTTTGGTTTAAAGCCAACATAAGTGATTAATTCTTCATTGTCCCACACAAACCCTTGGAAGCATGTTTCCCTCTCATGAGAAGCTGTGTAAAGCTCTTTTTGGAGGAAAAATTGTCTTTTTAGTAGTTTGGTTGGGAGGCCATTATCCCTTTATTTTAGGCAAGTCTAATTGATTGTTCATTTTGATATTATTTTGAAAAATACATTATTAGTTTAAGATATTAAAAATAAATTAGATTAAAGATGGGTCCAATGTATTGGATTTGAGTTTGTAGTATGTCATGGACTCTCCGTCTCTCTGGTAGAAAAATCTATATAAAATACAGTAAATTTTTTATAAATTAATAATCTTAGAATCATGAAATTTTATTAATTTAAAGAGATATTAATATATGGAAAATTTAATATTTTATTAATTAAAAGTTACATTTTTTAAATTCAGAAATTTTAGTACCTATATATTGAAAATATATGCATCAACTAATTCTTTGTATTTAATGAAATATATTCGTGTATGATATCAATTCATTGTATACAGTCTATTGGACGCATGTATCAATTTATTGGAATTACTTAAAAATATATGTATACTTACATTAATTAATTCGCTGCACTTAAATAACTATTATAGCAAATTGCCATAATATTTATTATTGTAATATTTATGAATTATTAATTTAGAGTTTTAATGGGACCTAATATTTATAAAGGGAATTTTCAAAATAGTATTGCCTTATTATCCTATCAATTTGATGATTTTTTACAAAGGCCCAAGTTGGGACCGAAAATTTTACTATTTTAGAGTATTTATTATTTTATAGAGATTTTATTATATTTTTTTAAGTATGCATGTGAAAATAAAATTAAAACATCTAAAAAAGAGTCAATAAAATATATATTTTTTAAAATTTACATATAATTTTACATTCACTTACTCCAATTTTTCTTAAAAATACACCACTCACTGCCTAGCGTGCCATTAGAAAAAAGTTGAGACAAAAGAATTAAACCAGTAGTTTAATGAGAAAAAAACAAATAGGAGCACATTTTTCTTTTAAATTGCAAAGAGGGGTAAGTGTGCAAAAATTATGAAAATTACGCACCCAAAAGCACACTAAAGCACACTCAAAATGAGTGTGCAAATATTTTAAAAATTGCACACTTACCCCTATTTGTAATAAACCCGAAAAATTACCCACTTTGTAACTATCCCTAGTTTAATCTCTTGATTTGCAATAGCATAATACTTGGTTATTATGATCAACTAAAGAAAGCAAAACCCCTAATTAAAATATACTAGGAGTGAATTAATGTAGGGCAAGGTGAATCAGTTGTCTTGCAATCTCCTCCCTCCTGAAATTGTTGCAAATGAAAGTACTTCAATGTTCCTATTGGTAAATTCCTTCGTCACACATTAATAAAACAAAGAGCCAAAACATTGCATGCTCTCTTTCTCTGACATATTTTCTACTTTTTAACACTTTGGCTCTTTATGATGCTTTTTCTTTTTTCTTTTAAGAAAAAAACCACAATCTAATTCTATATTTTTAGAGTAACTTTAATATGATGTATTACAAATGAATTTAAATTAATTAATGAATATAATTTGCAAACTAGTTAAAACTTTAATTAAAAGACATTAATAGATTAGGTGCTCTCAGTAATATTTTTTCTCAGCGAAATTGAAAGTCTTGTCGGAGCCTGATTATCTAATAATTTGAGGGGTTTTACTCTTCAAGTTCAGAGCTTAACATAGGTAGTCGAATCGAGGCCGGCCGTACAGTTTCCATCTCTGGCTACGACGAAAGAAGATCCACAACAAATAGAGCCACAACAAATTTTTTTTTGAAAAGCACCACCTCTTGGGATTTCTGGTGGTTATGTGAATGAAGGAGGCGGAAGAGGTGGGTTTTCTTTCCATGGCTTCTGATTTCTGGTGTTTTTTGTTAATGACGAAAACAACTTCAATATTCACTATCTTCAATCCACTGTTGTGGTCTTTTGATTTTTCAGTTGACTCTTCGATGGTCGGATGTACGACAATAGGAACAATGATGGTTGTACGATAGAAACTTGACATTGAAATTACTTTCTTAGATAGATTTGAAATTATGTAACACATCAAACTAATACACAAACGATCACGTGCACTTGTGTGTTGCATTTTGAGGCAATCAATAAACCATCTTGTTCTAAATCAGTCATCCTCCAACAACGGGTACTCGGTCAACTTTTTGTCTGTAAATGTAAAGATGTTTGTTCCATGTACAACTAGGATTTAGAACTCCCCAACATCGAAGGGTGATCAGAAAAAGTTTGAGAATGCTTTTTGCAAGTGCTCATCAATGACACGAGTGTCAGTCATGGAGGATCATACATAATGCTCAAGTTCAAGACCTAAAATATTGAACACTTCGCAAGACGATGTGAAATCAATGAAGATCGACATGTATATTGAGAAAGCCAGAGAGCAAGGCACATAATTAAATTCATAATAGGATATATCATTGTACGAATATGGCGAGCAAATGATGGACTCGATGCAACTCAAATGAGGCGAGCAGTCGATGGTCACCCACGATGACATTGAACAACTGTTTGCTCCCCAAACTTGAGGTAAGCAGGAGCTTGTCCTCTCACAAGGGAACGAACAACCAAGAGACTGCTCACCAAATTAAAGTTTTAGCCTTGTTTAGATTATGAGCTCGTGGAAGTTAAGAACAGATTGAATAAAGATGCAAGAAAAATAGTTCATTAGAGCAAATCTTTCACCGTACGGACACTGTCAACCATTTATTAAAATGGTCACTCACTCAAGATCATGTATGCACCTGAATTACAATCAAGGAACATACTTTCACCGACTTCTTAGTCGAGCCAATCTACCCCCAAGACCCGATGAAAAACCATACTCATCAGGAGCAAGCTCGGATAGACAGTTCCCAACTAATTGTTTTTCGAGTCCAAGGGAAATACGACACGGGAGATGAACATATAATTATAAATCAAAAGATTTTCGTTCATTTCAGTTGACTAAATACCCCGATTAGAGAATGCATAAGCAAAAGTCATCATCACCCATTTATAAAATCCATCAACTTTTGATTATAAATCAAACAAACATTGAATAGAGGACATGAAATGGGTAATGATGTTTGGAGAACGGCCAAAGTAAAGTACTTACTCACCAGGAAGCGACCTTTGGATTTTTGGTCAGCTGCTCGTCTGACCAAGTAGGCAGCTCGATACACGCTGGTGGATGAATAATTATTCAAGTAAGGATTCTCTATACCCCTACGGGTCTAGGGATACTCGAGAAAAATTGCAAGAGAATTTATAAAAACTATACTATATATGGGGCAAGTGTTAGCATATAGTTTCAGATATATTTTTTTCTACAATATACTCACTTCAAATAACCTAGTATATGTTATATTTTTAGTTTCACTCTAGTTTTGTTTATCATTTTTGACAACTTTTATTCTCATTATTACAACTTCCAAAAAAACACACTAATTATTTTACAATCTTCAATCATTGACAATGATGTTATTAGTCTGCACTTTGAAAAAGTGCTACCACTCTCGCAAAAATTATCATAAAGCTAAGTATTTGCCCCCGATATATACATGCCCCTACAAGAACTAAAGTCAGTCTATAACTTGTGACCGTTCACTAAGTGAAGACTTAATATAACTAAACCTTTTTTCCCTAGAAAGGGAAGCATTCAGTTTGCGGTGGTGACCATAATTTATAATATAAAATGTGCCAAGGCCGAATCAATCGTGAAGATCACTCAAAAAAAAGATGGTCAACTTCATATGAAAGAACTTGGTCTGTAGATTCGACATTCAATCGTCTATAGTAACAGACAACGGTGGTCTGCCAGAAAGAAAATCAGGGAATTTTGCAACACGTGAGGAACAAGGAAATAATACCCCATTTCCTATCACCTGTAGTCAAACGAACAAGTAGAAGTCATGAGCAAGATCATCAAGCATATCTTGAAGATCCATTTGACTGAAAGAAAAGACAACTGGTTAGAAGAACCCCCCGAGGTCTTATGCTCCTATTAAACTTTATTTAGAACTAATAAAGGGAAACATCGATCACAATGACTCTCGGCGTAAAAGCGATGGTCCCGGTGGAAAAAATTCCTATAAATATGTATTCATTTGCTTTGAATAAAGAGGAAAAAATCATTATCAGAACAAGATGCTGCTTATTTCTTTCCTCAATAATAAAAGACCAATAATTTATTGTTTTGTTTGATAATTTTATTAAATTAAGCCACATAATTCACCTACAAAAGGTTATTAATAGTATTGTAGCATTTTTATGTTACTGTAGAATATTTTTAAAAGTGGTATACTATTAAGAAATATATGATATTCATTTATACTATACTTATCGATTATACTATTAGTTAAATAAAAAACAAAAAATTTTAAATTGATGCACTATAGCACGTGCCAGATTGGTGTGCACTAGGTAATGTAGACACACATATTGTATCAAACTTGATTAGGCTTAATGAAGTTATTAATTAAGTTCATTAATTTGGACTCCTATTAATCCTAAATTTTTTTACATTTATTATTAATTTTCTCTAATAATTTAGACTAGAATATGGTTACCCTTATATATTTATTTTATTTATTTATTTTGAAAAAATTGTTACCTTTTGGTAAATTTTACTCTTTCGAACTATTTTCTTATTTGGAGATGACACACAAATAAAAAAATGTAAATGAAGATAAGAAATAATAAAATAAAATAAAATTATTAACTTTTGCAAATGTAAAAGTATAATTGAGACGCATAGAGTATTATTTTATTGTTACAAAAGAGAGAAGAAAAGTTAAATATTCCAACCGTCTCACTATATATTTTTTATTTTGCCATTTTGTTCACCCCACTTTATGTTTCTCATTTGTTTTTTTACTTTTTTTTTTTGGAAAAATATTATTTATTTTATTATTTTTATTTTTATTACTTTTTACACTAATTCAGTAATTTTTTTTTTCATCACATCATCTGTACTATATGAATATTTTATACTCTTTTTAATATTTTTATTAAAAAATATCGAGCAACATATAGTGAGATGGAGAGGGTAGTATCTTTAGGGGTGGTCATTCGGTCTATTCGGTCTGTTTGGTCCAAAACTGGACCAGACCGAAATAACCAATTTTCTTTTTGTTATGGAACAAATCGAACCAAAATTTATCTTGGACCGGATTGGTTTGAACCGAAGTATTTCGGTTCGGTCCATTCGATCCAAAATAATGTAAAATTCACTAGTACAGAAAGGAGCTTGGAGAGCCCTTATTTTTGTTCTTAGAGAGCGGTTTTTAAGGGCTCTCCAAGTGGCAGCTCTCCAAGTGGAGAGAGCGGTTCGGAAACCGCTGTGCAAGATAGTCACTTAGAGTGCGGTTATTAACCGCTCTCACTTGGAGAGCGGTTTTAAACCGCTGTGCAAGCATTAAATTTGTTTTTTTTTTTATTTACTTTGGGATGTCATATTGGGCATTTTTTTTAATTAATACTCGGTATTTTTTTTAACTTAATAAAAATAAATTGAAAGAGAATAATAAAAATAATGATAATAAAATTTAAGAACTGCATCATATGAAATTATTCTTAAACTTCACTGTATTTAATCGGGTACCAAATAATCAAAATAAAAAGAAACCAAATAAATTGAATAAACGAAATCTTCATACATTTGGAAAAAGTCAATCATAGATTACATATCAATTCCTAATATCATGCTAAATCTCTTAATATATACTAAATGTAATCGGACGAAATAAAAAACATTTCTATATTAGAAATCTTTTCCTTAATAATACAGAGGCACAATATATTTACTTGACCATTTCTGGAGGCCACTCTGCAAGCGGATCTGAAGCAGCGATGAACGGAAAAGTAGCAAACGGCGTGAGAGAGACCAAATGGAAAAGCAGCGACGGTGGCGTGGCGGTGAGTAGATCTGGTGGCGGTGAGCAGATCTTGTGGCGGTGAAGGACTCTAAAGAGGCGGCGCGACGGACGGTTTAGCGGCGAACGGCCGTAAGGAGGCTGCGCGATGGACGGTTTAGTAGCGAACGGCCGTAAGGAAGCGGCGCGATGGACGATGTGGCGGTGACCGGCCATAAGGAGGCGGCAACGAGGATGGATTGTGCGTAAGATTCTCAGAGAGAATAGGGCACGAAGAGATAGAAAGAGTGAGGGAGAGTGAGGTCTGAGAGAAAACGGATCTGATATGAGAGATATGGATATATAGGTAAAAAAAATTATAAACCCTTAAGATAATATATTATACACCGGAGATTGAGAGAGCGGGGCTTAAACCGCTTTACAATTTGTTTTTGTATAGCGGTTCTTAACCGCAGTAATAAATGAGTCTTATAAAGCGGTTTCAAACCGATATGCAGCCCTTTTTGTTTTTTTTTTTTTTTCTTCCGGTAATTTTTTTTAGAGCGGGTGATAACCGCTTTATAAGTATATTTTTTTATTTTTCTTTTAAATTTATGTGATAACCGCTCTCCAAGATAGAGTTTGGAGAGCCCTTATGATAACCGCTCTCTAAGCATAGCTCTCCAAACCAAAATTTGTAGTAGTGAATATAAAAAAAAATATATTTCATCACAAATTAAAGAAATACATTACAATTAAAATTTGTTCAATACCAACATGAATTTAATAAAGTTCACCCCAATTTAAAATTTTACATAATATGAATTTAATAAAAAAAATTACAATTAAAGTTTGAGTTAGGAATGAATTCTCACTGAGTGTGTAATACGTATTAATCAATTAGTAAGGTTTTACTTTTTTGTCACACATACATATATATATAATTCATATACTCCCTCCGTATTTCTATAAGTTGCTCGTTGCTTTTGGGCACACAAATTAAGGTAAAAGTGAAAAAGTATAAGTGATGTGATGGAAAAAGTGAAAAAATATAAGTGATATGATAGAAAAAGTGAAAAAGTATGAGTGATGTGATGGAGAAAAGTGAAAAAGTAATGAAAATAGTGTAAAAAGTATTGAAAATAATAATAAAGAAGTGAATAGTAATTTCCAAAAAAAGGTAAAAAAGCAATGAGCAACTTATAGAAAGACGGACGAAAATGGCAACATGAGCAACTTATAGAAAGACAGAGGGAGTATTAAATATTAAATATAATTAAGTATATTATTTTTTTAATTAAAATTTGGTCCTTTCAATCTATTCGATTTTAAATATTCAGAATCAGACCGAACCCAAAAAAATTAAAATTTATAAAATGAAAACCGAATCGAACCAAAATATTTTAGATCAAACCGAACTAATCGAATTTTATCAATTAGAATTAATTTTTCGATTTTTTTGATTTCATGAACACCATCAAGTATCTTACAAAAAGAAATGTTGCAAATTGAATACTACCTCCGTCCCAGAAAATTTTTCATATTTTTCTGGGCACAAGTTTTAAGAAAAAGTGTAATGAGTAGGATGTGTATGATGAAGATTGTGAGGTAAAAATTTTAAAGGTAGAGATTTAAAGAAATATTTTCATTTTCAGAGTATGTAAATTTTTGTGGGACAAAATGAAAAGGAAAGTATGCAAATTTTGTGGGACGGAGATATTATAACGTATTTAATACGTCATCTCATTTTAAATTGTTGTGTGTGTGAGAGAGATAGAGAGAGAGAGAAAGAGATTGATTGAGTAAGAAAGGGCGTTGAGCGTGTTGATGTGTTTATAACTATAAGTATAGCTACAGCCTAATACCATTTCCATTTATAGAGAGAGAGAAAAAGAGAGAGAGAGAGAGAGAGAGAAGAGGAAGGATGTAAAGAGAAATTGAGATTCAATTGCAGAAACCCAGAAACCAAACCTATCATCTTTTCATCAGAATTTTTACAGAATCACTAGTCAATCTCTACATTTCAAATTCAAACTCATCCCCTTTTCAATCTCTGGTTCCGTTTCTTAACAAGAATCTTTTCGAATTAACCAAGGTTCTTAAATTAAAAACACTCCATAATCTCTCTTTGGATTCCTACCCTTTCCGAATCTAACTGAATTATGAGATCAGGATTAAGCATAGTTCATCATACCCTTACGCCGGAGGCTGCAAACATTATGGATCAATCAATAGTAGAGGCGGGCCGCCACACCCACGGCCAAACGACGCCGTTGCACGTGGCGGCGACGCTTCTAGCGTCGCCGTCGGCGTTCCTGAGACAAGCATGCATCCGCTCCCACCCCAATTGGAGGCACCCGCTTCAGTGCCGCGCTTTGGAGCTGTGTTTCAGCGTCGCTCTGGAACGGCTCCCCACGGCTCAGGACATGGCGCCGGGGATGGAGCCGCCCCTCTCCAATGCTCTGATGGCGGCTCTGAAGCGGGCTCAGGCGTATCAACGGCGCGGCTGCCCTGAACAGCAACAGCAGCCGTTGCTCGCGGTTAAGGTGGAGCTCGATCAGTTGATTATATCGATTTTGGATGACCCCAGCGTGAGCCGAGTGATGAGGGAAGCCAGCTTTTCGAGTCCAGCCGTGAAAACCGCCATTGAGCAATTGATGAACAGTTCGAATTCCCACGGCCATCAACAGCATCCTCATGTTGGACCGACAATGGCTTCTAATTCTGGTCAGTTGATGCAAAGCCCGTCCCCAATTGTTCCGTTGGTTAGCCCGAACCCGTACTTGAACTCTAGGTCACACTGGGGCTCCACGGCGAAGATTCCGGATCAAATGAGCGATGAAGTGAAGAAAGTAGTGGAAATTATGGCGAGAGGCAGGAAAAGGAACCCTATTTTGGTGGGCAACTCAGAAGCCGAGGCCGTGGTGAAAGAATTGTTGAGGAAGATAGAGAATCAAGAGTTGGTAAGTGATGTGATTTTGAAGCATGCTACAGTAATTTCAATGGAGAAAGGGGTGACAGCAGCAAAGATGAAGGAATTGCAGGAAATGATTGAGAGTAGAATTATAAATGGAGGGGTGGTTATTCATTTAGGTGATTTGGAGTGGCTTATGGATCTGCCTTTGGCGGCGGATACAGGGAGGACGGTGGTGGCGGAAATGTCCAGGTTATTGGCAAGATTCAGGAGAGATGGTAATGTGGAAAACAAGCTCTGGCTGATCGGAACAGCGAGGTGTGAGACGTATTTGAGGTGCCAAGTTTATTATTCTTGCATCGAAAACGATTGGGATATCCAGGCGGTACCTATAGCCCAAAGATCGCCTTTACCCAGAAATTTTCCGAGGTATTGTCTGTCTGTCTGTCAGTCATATTAGTTGAATTGATATTGTTTTGAATTTCATTTGGGAGTATTTTACAGCTTCTATATCGATGGTGGAGTTCACTTGTTGAATGTCTATTTCCTTTTTGTTACTTTTTCCTCTGTTGGTCATGCCCTGCTTATACATCGTCTGGCTTTTTTTTTTTTTTTTTAAATAGACTGGAAATTGGGGGACTATTCAGCAATCCAGAGGAACCTGCATCCACTTCAGCAAGGCCTGTTCCGACTGCAGCTCCTGAGAACTTTGAAAGAACCAAGTGCTGCCCTCAATGTTGTGAGAATTACGTGAAAGAAGTGGCGAAACTCGAAGCTATTCACAAGTCATTTACTGAAGCATCTCTGCCACAGTGGTTACAAAATGCCAAACTCAATGTTATTGATCATTCACCAGTATGTTCTGTCTGTTCCAATGCCAATGCAAACTTGTAGCAACTATTAATCGATCGAAAACTGATGGTTGTTTTCATTTCTTCTTACAGGTGAAAGGCAGTCTTCCCGAGCAGAAAACTCGAGAACTGCAGAAGAAATGGAAGGATATATGCATGCATAATCATTCTCATTATCATCGCTCTTCCCCGCCAACTCCGACCTTGCATACCCAGAATCTGCTCCCACGCTCGGTTTTCCAGCCTAACTTGCACAAGTTGAAGAAGATTCTCGGAGAACTTCTGCGGCTCGACACCAGTCAATCTGCCAATAGCCCTCCAGCTAGTCCCGTGAGGACTGATCTTACCCTTGGAAGAAGAGGACCAGAGGAGGAGGAGGAGGAGGATCGGGCTAAAGACTTCCTGGGTTGCTTTTCTTCTGAACAGGCAAAGACTTCCTTGGTTGATAAATGTTCTAATGCTTTGGATGCTGATTCGTACAAGAAACTCCTCAAGGGTCTCATGGAGAAAGCGTGGTGGCAGGGGGAAGCTGCCTCTGCTGTGGCTTCCGCCATTACTCGTTGCAGATTGGGCAATGGGAAGCTTCGGGGAGACGTATGGTTGTTGTTCAGAGGACCTGATAGAGTTGGGAAGAAGAAGATGGCAATGGTGATAGCTGAACAAGTTTGTGGTGACAGTCCAGTAATGATATGTCTCGGAACTAGACGAGGCGATGAAGAATCGGACACTAACATCCGTGGTAAAACGGCAATTGATCGTATTGCAGAGGCAGTTCAAAGAAATCCATTTTCGGTAATCATGCTTCAAGACGTTGATGAAGCGAACGTGATAGCACTAGGGAACATTAAACAGGCAGCTGAAAGAGGCCGAATAACCGATTCTCGTGGCCGTGAAGTTGGTCTAGGGAATGCCATCTTCATTGTCACCGGGAACTGGTCGACAATCGTCAATGATGATGCTTCAAGTGATTGTCATTTTGTCGATGAAAATTGGGAGTTAGGATTATTAGTTAGAGAAAAAACCCGTAAACGTCATGGTAGTTGGTTCGATGATGATGATCGAAGGTTGAGGCAACGGGGTTTGGGTCTCTCATTAGACCTTAATCTTGCTACATCAGAGGTGGAGGATGGATCTCATAATTCAAGTGTTCTCACCATCGACAACGATGATGAGTTCAGCCATGTTTATCGTCCTTTTGCTCATACATCAGTCCCACCTGATGTGCTTAGTAATGTTGACGACTCGATAGTTTTCAACCCCGTTGATACAGCTTGCATTCGAAGGGAGATCAAGAAGACGATATCATTGAAGTTCTCGACGATGGATGACAATGTGTCACTAGAAGTAGAAGATGAAGTTGTAGAAAAGGTCTTAGGAGGATTGTTGCATGATCGGACGAGTCTAGGAGAATGGATCGAAAAGGTTTTGGAGCCGCTCATCAATCAAGTCAAAACTCTGCTAGCCCCCGGTGCAAGGAGGAACGGTTTGGTGGCTCGTCTGGTCGTCAAGCCGGATCCCGGCTGCCAAGGAAGGAGCAATGGCCGTCGAGATTGGTTGCCAAGAAGAATCTTAGTATGAGATCTATGTTAGAGTATTTCTTGTCTTTTGGGCTTCGGTGTAAATTTTGGGAACTTTGGGGGTTTTAAGTCTAGGCTAAGTAGTAAAAGAGGTTAAGAAAGAAGCGTTGAGAATGAGATGTTGAGAATAATAAACAGCTTCTACTTTTTTTTTAAAATTTAATTTAGTTTTTAACTCGTTGATTATTTTTCTATTTTTGTTAAAACTAACGACTAAGTTTTTTATACATTAAATATATCAAGCAATTCAAATATATTTTTAAATAATTATATTTATTTTTAGTGGATAATTAAAATTATTAACATTAAGTAGGCACAATTTCCAACTATAATTATTCCATATAAATAATTCAAATTGTTCAAAATGCATTTTGATTTGCACATTATACACACAAAACCTTCTAACTTATAATAAGATCAAATTAAGTAAATGGGTTTGGTCAGTAATTGAATATGACTAATTTGTCCTTTGTTGTACCAATTTATTAACTGACGCATACGGGCAAGATGGTCATTTCAGTTACCCTGGCGCGACACGACAGTCCCCTGGTGGAACCAGAAATGGTCCTACAATGGCGGTCAAAAACCAACTTTTTGATTTGATTATCTTTGGTAGACATCCTTCGCTTTTTAATATCATATGAAAATAAATTGCTTTAGCCCGTTTACTCAGGTTGCATCGTGTAATTTAAGTTTAATTTTAAAATATTATATAAAATATTATTAAAAAGTTATATATATTATTATTAAAAAATATATCTTTAATAGTGTAATTTTTCAGTAATAATTTGTATAATTTTTTGGTAATAAATATACAATTATTTAAAAATATACTTGAGTTGCACGGTGTAGCTAATGCACAATAAATTTACTCAAATAAATTAATATAGCTTTTCTAAATGATGTGACGTGCAATTACCAAATTAATTGTTAATTCTGTCATGAAAAGGTATGGCAGATGAAACTATTATTAATAATATAATATTACTGACTCAAATATACCTCTTCTATTCATCAAATTATTTCTCATTTTTTTATTCATATTTTTTTTTCATTTTCTTATTTGAAAATAATTCATACTCACAATAAAAGTTTGGGCCGCTACATAATATATTTTTTCCTTTATCTATTATTTTAATATAATACTATTTTTTATTAAACCTTGTGTTAACAATGAAATAAAAAATAGATTCATGAACGAAGGGAGTAATTTCTTTAAGGAATCACTCTATGCGGGAAAAAGTATTTGGAACTACAAGTTTTTCCTCCCGAAAAGATTGAAATTCGAAAATAAATTTGGAAAATCACATTAGAGTAAATTTCTTGTACTTATAAAATGTGTTTGATTTAAAAGATAAAATTATTTATCCATCGAAAAGATAAAATGGATAATTAATTTTATCTTTTAGATCAAACATATCCTTACCACCTGAATTTATACATATTTTATACTTCCTTTGTCCCAAAAAATCTTTCATACTTAAAAATAACGCAAAAACTAAGAAAAAAAAATATATGAATGTAAAATTAAATAATAAAATAAAAATATATTTTATTAATTTTTGTAAGTATAAAACATTTTTTCTTTTAAGGTATTTGAAGGCAGAGTTGAATATATCTTATTTGACAACATAATTGAGATGAAGGGAGTATATCAAATTTTTCATTAAACTTTACTATATATTCAAGTTATATTTAATTATCACCATCACATTAATATTCATTTTAATAAAATAATTAATATGGATATATTAATACTAGTTTACTTTGGTAATTTAATAATGAGGGGGAGACCTAAAGAAGGCGGCAAAGTGGCGTTAGCCATCATGAGTTGATGCTTTGAAGTCTGGACTCTCACTATCACGGTGTGTCATATCATATCTGCCTTTCCCTAATTAAGACAAATAAACGCCTCAACTACTCTTTTGTTGTTTGTTTATTTATATTTTTGTATGTGACATAATGCACATGTAATTCACTATTGTTCTTTTATGAATTTATGGTCCAAAATTCAATTTCAGACATGGAATAAAATACAATTTAATTAAACTGCAGATATTTGAGAACAAAAAAATACAATGTTAATTAGTCATATCATATTATACCTCATCAATTTTAATTTAAAAAAGTTCACCACGTTAAAATTGACGTTTAACACACACACTCTCTCTCTATGAGGGCGACGATAAAGAGAGTAAAATAACGGTTGCTCATATGAATTTGAGGGTTCCAATGCCAGGGACAACCTTTTTCAGCATGACTAAGCGCATGGAAAAAAGTTAACTTGGCGGTTTGTGGTTGCTGATTTTGGGGATGATTGTATTCAATGATGACTTTTTCAAGGGCTAGTTGTATTTTTTGTGAACAACAACGATTTTTCTGCACGACACTGCGAACAAGAATGAATTTATTTTTGCGTGATTTTTGAACAGAAGCTTGAATGGTGATGATTAGAGTTGTTATCCGAGTCGAGCGAGCCGGAATATTGAGCCGAGCTCATTAAGCGTGAATTCATTTTTTCAGTCAAATGAGCTCGATAAAGCTCAACTCGAGCTCACAAATTCTGCAAAAAATATATTTAACTGATATTATATCAACTCTTCATAATTCAATATATTCACATTCTCATATTTCAATAAAAATAAAATTATCACAAGTTCATCGTATGAGATCTGAGAACTAGAGTTGCATTATTATATAAATATATTATAATTTTATATCTTAAATTATACAATATTTACAAATTAACTCCTACATTTCGAGTCTATCGAGTAGTTCGTGAGCCGAGCTCGTTAAGAAAATAAGTATTTTTTTGAGCTCGAACTCAACTCGTTTAACACATCGAGTCGATCCTTAACGAGCAGCTCATTTCGTTTAACATTCTAGTGATGATGTGCAATTTCTTCAGTGTGAATGGTGAGGGAGGCACGAATAGAGATTCTCTCACACACACTCTCTCTTTCTGAAATTTAAGAATTTTGAGAGTGAGAAGGGATTGGAGCGTGACGGCTGTGGATTCCGGCAATGAAGCTTGAGCAAGAGACTGTGGAAAGGGATTCTTGATTATGATTTTTATGAATTTGGGGGTGGTGATATTTGATTTTTTTTTATTTGGGGGAGGGTTTAAGTTGTATGAATTTGGGTGGATTTGCCCAAATGGTGGCAAGTTCAGTATGGATTTTGATTGCTAAGTATTGTAAGAAATTTAATAGTGATGTCACAATTGGTATAGTATTGTAAAAAAAATACACCGCTGACACATTTTTTTTAAGTGCAAACACAATAAATATAGTATTATAAAAAAATTCAATAGTGAATATGCGTATCACCGGAAAATATATCTGTCGGAATACATAGTGCAGTCACAATTAATATAGAATCATAAAAAAAATCATAAATGCAAATGAGTCTCGCCAAAAAATATTTTCGGCAAAAATATGGTCAAAAAGTGTGAATAGTAACTATCACAACGATGAATAGTGACATTTGCATTAGTGAACAATGACTTTTTGCCCCTGATTGCAACTCTTTCAATTTCATGTCATAATTTGAGTTTCACATGTATAAATTGCCCTCTAAAGATATATCTTGACTGAACAGTGTTCTTGAATGGGATGCTTAAGATCAAGTTCTTCTTAACTTGTCTGCATTCTTCCACTCTTCGTCTTTTGAAGGTTAAGCTTGTATTTATAGTATGGATTTGAATATTACCGTTAGTAATATTCAAATTCAAACTATTCATGGAGAGTATTTCTTCTTAAGAGGGTAGCTTTGGCCTTTGTCAGTTTTGTTAGACAATGTTGTCTTGTTCTTATTGGTCTATATTAGCAGACTCTAATGGAATTTTACTTCAAGTTAATTGATCAAAGTAGTCCTGACTTTAGGCGACTTGTCTTCAGCTGATTTGAATATCTTCAAGAAACTTGACATCAGACAGGTTAATCTTCATGAAACTAGTCTTCAAGGGATTTTGAAGATCTTTAGGGGGCCTAATATTAGGGTCATATGTTAGGACTCATGAGTCTTCTATAGAACACATTCAAGGTCTATGAGACTCAGCACTAGGGTTGGGTAATGGATTTCAGATACCCGAAGAGAATAAAAAAAATATTTGTTCATTTTGTGTAATTCTTTTACAATTTGGATTTCGGGTAACCCGAAGCCCAAATTTAAAAATCAGGATTGGGTATGTGGGCATAACCCAATTCTCTCGACGTTTACCCAATATATTTTTTAATTTTAATTACAAGAGTTAGAATTTATGTGTCTAACTCATTCTACTCATGATCCCGTGATTGTTGAAGACTTGAATTTAATTGTTATGAGTTATAAAATTTTATGAAGTATATGATTTAGATAATTAGGATTATTACATTCATTATTAATATTTGAATTAATTAGATAGGTTGTACTTATTATTTTGAATTGTAAATTGTAATTTTTCATTTGTGGCAATTATTAACTAAAAAAAAAATCACCTGTGGGAATTTTTTTTATAGCTATTGATGTTATCTAGTTGTTAATTGTTAAGTGACACAAAAATATTGGGTTTCCATATTCGGGTGCTCGAAATTTTGGGACCCGAATTTTGGAGAACCGAACTATTTTGGGTTCAGGTTTAGGTACTTAAATATTGCACTCAGAATTTTAGTTCCGAATTTTGGTCATGAATCGATGCCCACCCTTACCCAGCACTGATCTTCAGGATTATGCTATTCACTGAGTATTCCACTGACTAACTTCGAAAGTTAGTTTATAATCAGTGGGACATATCATGATTGTCTAAGGTCTTCAAACTTTCTGAATTCAGCTGAGTTCCCCTTCAACTGAACACATATAAAATAAATCAATTTATCTTGAGACCTATCAAGGAACAACAATCCTGACTACAATATATGCTCATGTAACAAAATATTTTGGAAATCATGAAAATTAATACATATCCTTACAATTATTAATTAGTAACTTAAGGTTATGTTTCTAAAGAAAAAACTACCTGAACTATATTACAAAATTAATATTAATAAAGTGGTATAGCTTAAGAGTTAGAGCCCACTATCTATGATAGAGAGATTATTGGTTTGAGTCACTATTCCTAATTATAATAGGATTAAAAGAGGTATAATTGAATTATCTAAACAAGAATTTTACTGAATCTTTTTTCTTATATCACTAGTATTGCTGTAGTGTATTCATTTATATGCAATTATATTTGAAAACTAACAATTGAACATCTTACCCCTAACATACTAATTTTGGGGACCCCTACTCTATGGGGACCAATTAGTAGATGAGATTCGTATTGAAAATACATCCGGTGCAGGAGGTCAGCCCAATAATAAAGCACTTTTAAGTCCACAAATTGTACTCACAGAGGCCCAAAATAAATAATACATCTACTCAGGTTATTTACACAAGTATTTCTAATAAATATATAATCCGAATAAATACACTATTTATTATTCAAAAATTAAAAAAAATTAAAAAAATTCAAAAATAAACATAAAAAATCAAATATTATGTGGTCCATTTTGTTCGAAAAAAATATTCGGAACACTAAAATAATTTTTGAAATTTTGTTTCAAACAAATATTGTTACTCATTTAAATGCTCTCCTTCCTGGTATAATTTTTACATTTTTCATTTTGGAATATCCCAACTTTTTTTCACAATTTAAAAAGAAAATATTTTACATTCACAAAAGTAAATGAAGTACATTTTTTATACTTTCTTATTTAATTTCATACTCACATACTCCACTTTGGCTTAGTCTTATATGCACCATTTACACCGTGCAACTCAAGTTCATTTCTGAAAAGTTAAACAAAATACTACTAAAAAGTTACACATGTTATTACTGAAAAGTGTATCTTTAATGGTTTAACTTTTTAATAATAATTTGTGTAACTTTTTAGTAGTATTTTGTTTAACTTTTCTAAAATGAACTTAAGTTGCACGGTGTAACTGATGCACAAGACACTTACTCCTCCACTTTTTCTTCAATTATGTGCCCTATTTTCTATGAAAAATAAGTTGAGACATAGGGAATAATATTTTTACCATAACTGCTGGTGTAATAACCGTACCCTAATATATTTATGTGGCCCAAAATACCCAACCTATAACATCGTGTTTCGATATACTCCCTCCATTTTATAAAAGTTTGCACTTTGTGCTGGGCACAAAATTTTAAAGAAAAATAAATAATTGCATAGTAAGTGTATTGTGGTATATACTTATGAATAAATTAATTTATTTTTTAAGTGATAAAGTAATAATTTTCATAAAGAATTGTGCATGTATGAACACATAAAAAAGAATGCACACTAAAAGTGGACGGATGAAATATATATATATATATATATATATATATCTTATTGCTTTTTGTGGTCTCATTTCTAATTATTTTAAATTATAATTACTTTTTGTTATAAATTAAAATTGATCAACCACTTAAACCACATATATGCTCTGGTTTGACACCTATATTATTCATTCATCGACTTATTTTAAAACAATTAAGGGGCGTTTTGTATAAATTTAAAATGACAATGATAATGGGTATCATTAAAGGGGTAATCACTATGTAGTTAGTGATTACCCTTTTTTAAACTTGTTTTTATGATCTCATTCATATATAATAAATAATATCAAACACTACTAATAGTAGTGAATCCTCATTAATCTCCATTCATTCTCATTCCCCACCCTCATTACCCAACCAAGCGGGCCCTAATATATTTCCCATGTACTTCATATAATACCATAATTAATCAACAAACTATGCGAACTAAAAATAATAAAATACGAGATGAAACGTATATTGAAATACATGCAATTGCTCTCCAACTTGGATACTAGTTCATCTCATTAGACTTCCTTTTACTTAATTACAAATACATTTTAATTCACTTGAAATCAATGCGTAAATATCCTTTTTTCTGTTTAATATAAAGGAAAGCAACACTGATGGAGATCTTTCCTTTTAGGGCATTTACAAATAAATTTAAAAAATAACCGTATTTATAATAAATGGATATATAAATTTTATTTACACAAAAGCATAAAAATATTGTATGTGCAAATATTTTAAACTTATTTTTCACTTTTATGAATCTATTTAGAATTTTTCCTTTTTTTAAGCTTAATTATAACTTCAAAGATTTAAGTCCATTTCCACTTATAGGGAAGAGAGAGAGCTCCCACCCCTCATTTCTTCCACACCAAATGACTAATTTTGATAATTTTACAACTATCAGTCAGAGACTCACAGACAAAGGAATCATATACTAAATCGAAGTAGAAAAAGTAAAGGACAAAGTGATGACACTGAAAGAATTTATAGAACTTGTTATTGTCAACTGATGTTAAAGACAGCACACACCTAACCTACATTTGTCACATCTGGAAGTATTTGTAATGAGATTATGAACTGTACTAGGTATATATGTATGTATCATTTGTACAATGATCTATCCTTGTCTCGATCGAGCTTAATTAATTCTTTTTCAAAGAGGCTTGATGTGGTGATGATGATGCAGCTGAAAGGGCTTGGAGCATTTTGATAACTTGAGATGTATCATCGACATAATACTTGGCCATGCTCGGTTTCTGACCAACCGTGCAGGCGAAAAGCTCCGCGTTTTCAGGCAAAGATCGGTTTGCAACTGAGACGGCGATAGCCTCGAACATGTCCTCGTCTGATCTATCATCACCTATGCACAACACAAACTCTGCTTTCTTCTTCATTCTTTCAATCAGGCTCTTTACCACCACTCCTTTGCTCACTTCCTACAACACATGCACGCGACGAGCAACCATAATTATGTTCGGGAAAAATCATAGCTTGCGAAGAGGGGCAAATACTACTTTCACCAGTTACACCATGCAAAACTTAGTGCATTTTTAGTAATCTCACTAAAAGTATTAGTTGAACTAGGGAAAATACTTCTATTCACCTGTAACACCATGCAAAACTTGGTGCATTTTTTAGTAATGTCACTAAAAAGTATTAGTTGAACTAGTTTGTCAGTATGAAGTAGTACTACAGGGCATGTATGCATGTATACCTGAGGTTTCACCTCCACAATTTGTTGGCCACTTTTGACTACGACCGGGTCGTTAGCAAGAACACTCTCCAGATGATCGAGAAGTTCTTTCGACTGCCACACTCCAAAGTCGGGATCCGCTTCTTGATGATGCCAAACTAACGCGCTCTCCTTCTGCTCGATAAACGACCCATCCGTCGCCTCCGTGTAATGCTCCATCACAGGCAATGCTATTCTTTTCCAGTTGAAATCCACAGCTAGCTCACAGCATTCCCACTCCAACTTCTTCATCCGCCTACCAAATTGCACACACAACGAAGTTAGTCATTCAATAAAACAAACCATCCATATATGATCACATTAGTTACCTAGTGAAGTAACCATGTTCTGCAGAGAGTCCAAGATTCTCACACTCAAAGAACCACTTCTCAAGTGAATCTTTTCCTCTCCCACTAACTATATACACAATGTTCCTTGGATCATTGCACAGGCTATTCAGCACAGATATAACTTCAGGGCTGGGTGATTTATCCACCCTATCCTGTGCCATCATCGTGCCATCGTAATCAAGAAGGATAAGCCTACTACTCGTCTTGTTATACGACGAAACAATGTGTTCAACCGAGAGCTTCCTGAAATTCGGGCCCAATGCCACCACTCTCGAGCTCAATCCAAACCCTATCCCCCAACACCTCTTGTTATAATGCTCAGAACAAGCTCGACCAAGATCCTGATCGAAACTCCTACACCAATAAGAAACATCATGGGACGTAATGTACTTATAATGCTTCTCATGCCTCAATTCTTTCTCTGAATCCTTCATCATAATCCCAGCAACCATGGCCTGAGCCACACTATTGATATCCCAAGGATTCACGCGGATCGCCCCACTGAGAGACGGGGAACACCCGATGAACTCAGAGACAATGATGACACTCTTCTTGGGTTTATGACAAGAATCCTCTAGGCCTAATGCCTTGTCTAAAGCAGGGGTGCCCTGTCTTGATATAGTGTATTTGTAAGGCACCAAATTCATCCCATCTCTAACGGCATTCACCACAACACACTCTGAAATCACGTAGTATGCAACCTTATCTTGAAAAGAAACAGGCCCATTAACGCACACGATTGGTTCATATCCTTGATGACCATATTTTCGATTGATTTCACCTGCGACGTTGTTGATCTCTTCCTCGACTTCTTGAATGTCGTGGCCTCGACTCCTGGGCTCATTCATAATCTGAACCAAAACCACATTTCCCCTGTAATCAGGATTCTCATCCAAAAGCAAACCAAAGGCCATGAACTTTAGGCCAATTCCCTTGAACATGTCCAAGTCATCTACCCCTAATACCACGGTTTTGCCATCGTATTTCTTCCTCAATGTCTTAACCTTCTCGGCTGTATCAGGTAATGAGATGATTGACTCAATTTGGCCCATATGGATTCCCACAGGCAGAATCTTGATTGTAACAGTTCTGCCATAGTAGTCTAATCCTATGTACCCTCTCTTGGATTGATAATCCAATCCAAGCATCCTACTACAGCAGGACAAGAAATGTCTAGCATAATCAAATGTGTGGAATCCAACAAGATCACAATTCAATAGAGCCCTCAAAATCTCTTCCCTAACAGGCAATGTTCGATAAATCTCGGACGAAGGGAAAGGGCTGTGGAGGAAGAAGCCAAGCTTAACTCTATGGTGTCTTTTCCTCAAGAAAGTGGGCAGAATCATGAGATGGTAATCATGTATCCAGACATAATCCTCATCCGGATTGATCACCTCCATGATTCTATCCGCGAAAATCTTGTTTGCAGAAACATATGACTGCCACATATCCTTGTAAAACCTCGCCCCGTGATTGGGTGCCAAAGGTAGCATGTAATGAAACAGGGGCCATAGATAGTGCTTGCAGAAGCCGTGATAGAACTTGTTGTTCAAATCCAATGGCAAGAAAGTGGGCACGCATTTGAACTTGTCCATCAAGAATTGGGCAGTCTCTTCTTGCTCCGATGGATCTATGTCCACTCCCAAACAGCCCACGTAGACAACCTCAACATTTGGGGGAAACCCGTCCTTGAGCTGCAAAATTAGGGCATCTCTGTCCCAATCGAAACGCCATTTCTTGCCCTCTGATGAATCTCTGCACGCCTTCAATGGCAGCTGATTGGCCACCACTATTCTCCTCTCCACACTAACAGGTGAAACTGCGTCCATTTCTGGGATCTCCGAATTATTAACATCCTCCAAATCCGGTATGATCCCGGGTACAGAAATCACTCTAGGTATTCGAGTTCGATCACTCGAATAATCGTCGAGGTTCAGCAGATTGAAGCAAGATCGCGACAGCATAATGACAAAATTCAGAAACACTGCCAGAAAACAAATCTTGGGTTTTCAAAAAAGAGAAAAATAAAAATCAAGAATGGCAACAGGGGTTGTGTCGATGTATATTCACGGGTGGGTGTCCGAAAGAAAAATGGTGGTGTTCACACATGAAAAGACATGGATTGTGGGATGGTTGGATTACCATGGATTCTGATATGGATTACGAGGAAGGTGTGAAATGTGGAAAGTAGTTGTAAGAATTATTATTATGTTTTTTCACAAGGAAGGTGGCATGATAGAGAGGATAAGAACAGGAGACCGACTTGCCAATATGGGACTCTCTGTGTTGGGAGTTTTAACGGCCACGATTGACTATTGGATAACCCACGCCAATTTTATTTATTATTAAATTAATATACTCATTATATAATAATAATTATTATTATAATTGTAATGAAAAGTAAACATTGTTTGTTTTAATTTGACACATTTAGAACATGTAATCGTGATGAATTGAATTTTCTCAGACTCTTTCTAGATGCAACATCTGTTGAGATGTATAGGGTGCTAAGTGTCCATCTCCATCTATGATTTTCTTATAGTAGTAATTATTTTATACTCACATATTTGTATTTCAAATGAGATGAGGATCATGCATAATTTTAATATCATATATTAGTAATTATTTTATACACTCATACTTGTATTCCATATTAGTAATTATTTTATACACACATACTTGTACTGCAAATGAGACGAGGATAATCGGTCAACTTGACCGACTTTTAGAACATTGTACTCCCTCTGTCTTTCTATAAGTTGCTCATGTTGCCATTTTTGTCCGTCTTTCTATAAGTTGTTCATTGTTTTTTTACCTTTTTTGGAAACTACTATTCACTTCTTTATTATTATTTTCATTACTTTTTACACTATTTTCATTACTTTTTCACTTTTCTCCATCACATCACTCATACTTTTTCACTTTTTCTATCACATCACTTATACTTTTTCACTTTTTCCATCACATCACTTATACTTTTTCACTTTTACCTTAATTCGTGTGCCCAAAAGCAACGAGCAACTTATAGAAATACGGAGGGAGGGAGTAAATTATATCATCTTCACTCTTACTTAAATTATTATTCATAATAAATTAATACACCTTACCAAACAAAATATTGAAACATATTTTAATACATCCACCAATCATCTATAAATATTATTTATCATATATTTTATATTAAATTAATATTCATAATAATTATCTCATTTTTCCATATTAATTTCATATGCACTACCAGGTACATTCTAAATGTAACATTTAAAATATGTTTCCTCCATTCTCTGTATAATGGTAACTATTAATGCATGGATATATGGTGAAATAAATAAAAGATGAAGTAATTACTCCCTCTTTTCTAATCACTCATTATTTCGTCCAAAATTTAATTAATTTGAAGATTCATAACACGCAGTTATCAAAGCTAAATATGATCTTGTGCATAAATCCAAGTTCTCATCACTGTACTAATTTCCTCATGAGTTTATTCACACTTTCTTTAGTATGACTCTCCTGAAATTTGTTATTTAATGATATGTTATCATAAAAAAAAAATATATTATTAGGTTAACATCGCATTTATTTACTTAATATCATAATATTTTACACTATAAAATAATATATTTTTACTTTTCAAAAAATATATAAAATATATCAACGAATGTATACAATAATATATTGTATAAATTCCACATTATGAAATTATTTCACCAAAATTTGCCTTTTTTTTACTTTGTTCCGAAATGATAGCCATTATTATAATCATGTAATCAATATGTTATTTAATACTTTACCCGTTCAAAATTACTTTCACACTTATCATTTTTAATATTCAAATTTTATTTTGACACCCAAAAAATATTTTTATAAAAATCAATAAAATATTTATTTTTATTCAATTCAATCACCCCCAAATCTCACTCTTTTAATATTTGTTTTATTGAAGTAATATTGAAACAGAGGGAGTATAATTTTACCAGTTATTGCAAAGTAGAAATAAAACATAACTTTATCGTATCTTCAAAGTCCTTTGATAATTCACCATTCTCACTATGCAAAAGAGAAATTAAAGACTCCCAAACTAGGAGAGAAGATCAAAAGCTCTCTATTCGAAGAAAATAAAATCAAAATCTTCCAATTTATTAGAGAAATCAGGATTGCACAATCTGGAAAAAAAAAAAAGTGAACACTAACAAAATAAAATAATTGTTTCAATAAAAAAAACATGAAAATTAGAGAATTATCTAAAACCTATACAAATAAAAATACGATTCAAAACCTATAAAAACTAAACAACAATATTTTTTTCAAGAATCCCAGATTAAAATAATTCACACGATTTGAAACCCCTTAATGGAAATTGACGAACGAATTTGACAGTTGAGCACAAAAATTACGGAGAGTTCAGAGAAGGAGAAAGGGCACTGCTCTCCTATCATCATTATTGTTTTTTATTCAATAAAGATATTTAACAATGTTATTTATTTAATTAAATAATATCATTTGTTTACTTATATAGTATTAGGGTTTAAAAAATAGATATAAAATTGTTTATTTTTAAAATGAAACTATTTTTAAATTAGATTGTCTTTATTTTTTTTTCTGTTTTATTTTATATTTCATACTCAAATAAAAAGAACAAAGATTTTAGTAATAAAATTATTTATTAGAACCAGGTGAGTTAGCTCATCTGGCTCCTCACTTGAGTGAGTGACCCGGGTTTGATTCCCTCTGGAACGAATAGGAAGGAGATATAAGATTGGTTTGGAGATATGTGTGTTTGAAGACTTGGTGAGCTAACTTCTAACTACTAATATTTACCGATAAAAAAATTTATTTATTAGTATTAAAAGGTGTAAAATTGAAAGGTATATCAGTCCTTCCATCTTTATAAAAATAACATAAAGAATAATTTCTAAACATACAACATATGAAATCTTAAAATAAAATTTTAAGGAATTATTATATTTTGAGTTCATATTATAAAAAAATTAAAAAAAAAAATGGGACGGAGAAATCCCATCTGGGTGTCCAATTGAATCCAATGAATAGGGAAAGATGAGAGATGAACTATGAAATATGCATCCTCTATATATTTTTTGTATAAATTTTGTAGAGAAATAAATTGTAATTAAAATAGTTAATAAAAATATAAATTTATGAAATTTATAATAATAAGTAAGATTTATTATTGAATTTATTTCTCTTTTAAATTTATAAAAAGTTAAAAAAAAAATGAAAAGAATTCAAGTGGAAATAGATATGTTGGTAGGTTGTGGATGAGGTGTAAATAGGAAATAGGATAATGGTGGGCATGAATTAAAGAAGAGGTTAGGTTAGGTATTAATTAAAGATTAAGTTTTTATGGATAATAAAATGGATAAGCCTAATAATTATAAATGGCCCAACAAATCAAAGGTCAGATCCGCAATCGCAGGCTCTACGGCAGACTCTGCACTCATACCCACGCCGACACTCTCAATCCCTTTTTCTTCTACTTTTACGACAAAAAAAGAAGAAGATAGCACCGTTGAATTTAAGTAATATAGAATTTTTTAAAATTACATTAATTATTACTAAAATATTACACGTGTGTTACTATTAAAAAATGTATTTTTAAAATAATTTTTTTATTAATAATATATACTCCCTCCGTCTCAGACCAATTTGCACACTTTCCATTTTGGGTTATCCCAAACCAATTTGCACACTACTTAAAAAGAAAATATCGATTTGCGTGCACACTCACAAAACTTTCAACACATTTACCCATACACAACTACTTTATTTAAAAAATATATTTTTCTTAAACCGTGTGCCATCCCAGAGGTGCAAATACCCCTGGGACGGAGGGAGTATGACTTTTCAATAATATTCAGGAGTATATAATTTTTTAAAAATACATTTGACTTATATGGTGCACTTAGTAAACAAGAGACTTACCCAAAAGAAGATTTCCAACCTACAAATCAACTAATTCATAATCACAATTGAATTAAAAAATAATACTCCCTTCGTCCCAGAAGACATTGCTGTGTCTTTTGGGCACGGGGTTTAAGAAAAAAGTATAAAAGATATATTTTTATGAATATTATATGTGTGTTGTGAGAGTGGAGTTTAATAAATAGTTTCCACTTTTAGATATGCAAACTTTTTGTGGGACAGAGCAAAATAGAAAGTATGCAATGTCTTTTGGGACGGAGGGAGTAATTTTATACTCCCTCTGTCCACCAATTATATGCATATTTCTTTGCACATGGTTTATTGTAATATGTCGAAGGATATTTTAGGGTATTGTGAGGTACGTTTATGAATAAAGCGAATATTTTTTGAAAGTACGTATGATGTACTTTCCAAAAATATTCGCTTTATTCATAAACAGACCTCACAATACCCTAAAATATCCTCCGACATATTATATTAAACTACGTGCAAAGAAAGATGCATATAATTGGTGGACAGAGGGAATATAAACTAAGCTATATTTGGTTTTAAAATTACGAATCTCATGTATTGAGACTTTCATGAAATTCGATTAATTGACATAATGTATTCGACTCTCACTTTTCGTCATAAAAATTTGTGTGTATTTGGGTACATATCATGTACTTAAATTTTAAGTTCAATTTTAATTTTTCATAATCACACAGTACATATCACGCTATGTGTTCTTATAACAATTGAGGTATTAGTGACTTGTTCTTCGGGTATTACTAAATTATTCTTTGAATATTGCTAAGTTATTCTTCAGGTATTAGGTTGTTGATAGATAAACAAAATGGTATGAAGCGACCAAAGCGTAGCAAAAGTGAGCTGGATTGAGAAGTGCCAAATATTACCACCTTATAGAAAAGGACATGTGGTGTGGAGGTAATGAGGCAAAACAGTGAACAGGAGACGAGCATGTTTATTATAAAAGTTGTACTTGTTGTTCGTCACCGTGCCTCTGGGACTGAACCTAGTGGAGCTCATGTCAAAGATGCTTGCTCCCACTAAGCATGGTTTGTTTCCACGATCAAAAGGGACATCCGGATATGATTAGCTTAAATAGGCCAATAGTACATATATTAAGGCAATAAGTGATAAATTTGATGACACTTGTCACTTAATTAAGCAACATATGCTTAATTAAGTGACACGTCATCACATGCAAATGTATAAATATAAGACTTGTACATTAATAGTGGAATCCTCACCCACTTTTATCAAGAGTAATTAATAGAAATTCCCCTCTCTCTCTCTCAACGTTGTTTATAGCCACTAACAAAAGTGGCGTTAGAAGGAGAGGTTGAACATTCGATTTATAATTCGAAGGATAAAACCTAGAGGTTCAAAGGTGTGTTCTTGGAATCTATAAAGAACATATGAATATTTGAAAATAGCCTTTCATCTAATCCAAATTTTGATCAATAACAAGAAAATATATGAAATTACTTTGCATATTGTTTTTTAATATATGAAATTAGGTTACATTTGAAAATAAAAACAGAAACATGCTATAAATTATAGTGAATAATTTTGGATCATGGCTCGAGAAGACCAAGCAAATTGGGGTAAGTTTTGTTTGAGATTATCACATAGTATAAATTCTTTTAATTTTACTTTTAATTTAAAATATTTTATTTATTAACAGAAAGTTATCATGTTTAAAAAGTGATAATATTTTAACAAAAATAGACTTATCACTTATCTTTAAAAGCATTATCACATTTTACCATAATTTTATCACTTTTTTTATTTGGTTGGTCTCATTCTCATACTATGAGACGATCTTGTATAAGTTTTTGTCAAGAAATTATATTAAAATTTAGTGCAAGAAAAAATAATGTGGATAAAATTCTATGCTTTGTCAAAACATGAATTATTATTGGTGGAAGATAAGATGCTTTGGAGAAAATTCATAAACAAACTCATTCGTTACAAATTGGCATATGAGATGTTTTGTATGAATTTAAAATGAAAATAATAATAAGTATCATTAAAAGATTAAGTATTGTAGATTAATTATTACTCTTTTATTTACCCATCCTATTTTTATGATCTCATTCATGTATAATATATAATCAAATGCTTATTAATTAGAATGAAACCCTTATTTCGTTCAATCAAACGGGCCCTGAAATTAAAATATATTGTTAATAACATCATGTCAATGTGAAAATTGGTCCAGAGTCTTTATTTCAAATAGCCGTTATTGTTAATTTCTTTGAAATAAAAATGGAAATTTGTTTGCCATATGCCCTTAAATTAATTTTCTTAGTTTAGTCTTTACTTTTCGTTTTAATGGATAGTTGCCTTAATTGAACATGACACGCATGGTCCTTGCCTTGCTTGAAAAATCACTCTCCATCTTAAAAGTTAACCGGATTATCAACCGCATAATTTCACACAATTAAATTAAATAGACTAATTATTTAAGATTATATTTGAACATAGGACTAGACTTCGGATCGGACATGTCGGGTTCGGGTACCCAATATTGGTTATCAGAAATTTTATAAATGAATTTTAAAAATTTAATTGGACGGTAAATATAATAAAATTTTATGTTTCTTAATTTTTTTTTCTTAAAGAACACTTAAAATGAGATATATAGAATATACTAAGTATATTTTTATATTACAAATTTCTTAATTTATATAAAATTTCTTACATTTTATATTACAAATTTTTATAATAAAACAGTAATCTTATTAAAACTCTTATTTTTCCAAATGTTGAAAGGGAACGAGAAATAAGCAAGGGACAGAATAAGTTTGGATTTTTTTTTTAAATGTTGTATTTTGTATTTGTGATTATGAAATTAACGTGATTTCCAAATGGTTTACCAAAATAAGTAAAAACGTGATTAGAAATCACGATTTATAACTGCAGTGTGACGGAGTTAGTTGACATTATCATAAAACGTCACGCTTTACCCCCAAAACTATTCCCAACACACCCACATAATGATCTAATAATTATAACAATGATGATCAGCTGAAAACACACATGCTTGTGTTTATATATTTGTTGACTTACAATAAAATACCATTTAATCCATTAATAAAATTAACCACCTTTAATTACAAAATAATATTTCATTAACAAATTTTTTAATATATAATTAATTTATTAAATATACTTATTAATACTAATACATGCATTAATTTATACCAATAAATTTATAAATTGAAATTATAATATAAAATATTATAATTTTAATAAATATTTCATCTCTTGTTAAGAAATTAATTTAACTTTAAAATTTACATGCATTCTTACTTTTTTAAATAACTACTATTAAGAAATATTATAGTACTAAATAAATGGGTCACTCACAGATTGATACAAAAATAATGCACTGTTTTCAAATAGGTACAATATGCAAAAAATAACTCTATTATTCAACTTATGTTTACACTATTATGTTAAATTTTGGTAACTATTTGAAAATAGTGTATTACTTTTGTAACGAGCTGTGATAATTTCTAAATAAAAAAATTACACTCAGAGTATAAATTTTAAAGGGACATATTCATTAAACTACAATTTTTAAAGATATATGGATTTTAGAAATTTGTTTCAAATGCATGTTGGATGCTTGCTCTTTTTTTTTTTTTTAATTTTAGAATCAATTTTAAATTTCAAAATTGAGGATCCTGATTTTTAGTAATATTAGTTACACCACAAAACTTTCATAAACTGGAAAAAAAGCAAGCATCCAACATGCATTTGAAACAAATTTCTAAAATCTCTTGAAACTAAATAAAAAATAAAAAAATTGTAAAGACTTAAAATAAATTTCTAAAATATCTTAAAAATTTGTAGTTTAATGAATGTGTCCCTTTAAAATTTATGCTCTGAGTGTAATTTTTTTATTTAGAAATTATCACAGCTCATTATAAAAGTAATACACTATTTTCAAATAGTTACCAAATTTTTACATAATAGTGCAAACATAAGTTGAATAATAGAGTTATGTTTTGCATATTGTACCTATTTGAAAATAGTGCATTATTTGTGTACCAATATATATCTGTGAGTGACCCAATTATTTAGTACTATAATATTTCTTAATAGTAGTTATTTAAAAAATAAGAATGCATGTAAATTTTAAAGTTAAATTAATTTCTTAACAGGAGACTAAATATTTATTAAAATTATAATATTTTATATTATAATTTCAATTTATAAATTTATTGGAATAAATTAATGCATGTATTAGTATTAATAAGTATAATTAATAAATTAACTATATATTAAAAAATTTGTTAATGAAATATTACTTTGTAATTAAAGATGGTTAATTTTATTAATGGATTAAATGGTATTATTGTAAATCAACAAATATATAAACACAAGCATGTGTCTTTTCAGCTGATCATCATTGTTATAATTATTAGATCATTGTGTGGGTGTGTTGGCAATGAGTTTTGGGGGTAAAACGTGACTCTCAGTTACGTTTTATGATAATATAGCTAACACCATTACAGAGCAGTTGTAAATCGTGATTTCTAATCACGTTTTTACTTAGTTTGGTAAACCATCTGAAAATCACGTTAATTTCATAATCACAAATACAAAATACAATATTTAAAAAAAACCCGAATAAGTTTAGAGTTGAAGTATTATCATGATGACGTGGCGGTATTGATAAAACAGTCCATCACCCTCTTCAACACTTTACAGCGACAATGAAACGTTGCAGTTTTGCTGGTCCCACACTTGGACAACTTCTGCCCCGCACAAAAACACTCTTTTTCCGGATTGGGACATATGAAAATATCTGAATATTTTATCGAAAAATATTTATTTTTTTATTATTAATATTGAATAAAATTAATAAATATTACTAATTTCTAATATTAATATTACTTACTTTTTTTATAAGTTAAATTAAATATCGTTTAATATCATAAAAGATATCGATGGAATTAAAAAAAAAAAAATACTCCTTCTGTCCCGTAGAAATTTACACTCTATAGAAGGACATTTTTTTTAAATATATTTTATATATAAAGTAATAGTATATGAGTAAATATGTATATAGATTTGTGAGTGTACATACAAATTAATACTATTTTTTAAGTAGTGTGTAAATTTGTACGGGACGTCCAAATAAAAAAATGTGCAAATAAATGTGGGACATGAGAAGTAGACTGAGTAGGGAGATATAAGGTTGACTTGAAAATATTCTTGAAGTGTTTGGAGACTTGGTGAACCAACTTCTAACCACTAACAACTAACATTACCGATAAAAAAAAGTAATTTATCATAACTATTTTTTTCAAATATTTTTATTAAATATATGTATAAATATTTATTTTTATAATTTTTTAAATTTATCAATATAAATATTCAATATTAAAATATTAATCGATAATTTTATACATTTAAAATTTTGATATTTTAACCAATATATATTGTCAAGTCAACCTCGGATTGAAACCTGTGTTTTAAAAAGCGGATTGGACCGGCCGGTCGGACCGGTCCGACCGCTACTCTGACACCTCTCCGGACCACTTTAGTACGTTGGACAGGACATTTTCAAAAGCGCCTGAAAATTGCTCAAAAGCTGTAAAAATCGGGTTGGACCGGCCGAAACGGCGCTTTGACAAATTTTTTAATTAAATAGTATTTTTTTACACAAAATTAACTAAATTAATTATATATATAATACATATTAAATATAATTTAATAATATAATGTCTAATTTTAATTCATAACCCTAGATAATAGATATAGTTTCACTTCCTGGAATACAACTCTAAATCTCCACCCTCCTCCGGTATAATATCTAACTTTAATTTATTTTTTTAATAAAATTTATTCATAAGATATATAATTTTATTAGAAAAAATATATAATTATATATTATGTATTTATGATGTCACACCGATTCAACCGCTTTAAAAATGGTTAGACCCGGTTGAACCCGGTCCGACCAAAAATATTAAGGTGGCCGGGTCAACTTCCGCTTCCGCTTTTAAAACATAGATTGAAACGTGACTTCGTTGCTCACACTTGGCTGGAGATTATCATCGCCACGTTTAGGTTTTTGGGCCAATTAAATTCATAAGAATCAAACTCTAAACTCAAAATCATATACTTCCATCGTCCATGATAATTAATCTACCTTAGTTGTGCACGGTTATTAAGAAAAAGTTGATGTTGATGTGTAAAAGTGAGTGTATTAGTATAAAGAAGTGTTAATTATTAATAAAGTATTTGATGTGATGTGTAAAAGTGAGTATATGTGTATAAAAAAATAAAAATAATGATTGAAAATTTTCCATTTTGATTAGATAGACTATTTATTGTGGACGGCTATTTAAGGCAATGTGAACTAATTTTCATAGGCGGAGGGAGTAGTATTTATTTGATGGGAATTGTCTGGGATTAATATCAAAATTGTCCCATAACTTTTCAACTTTTTCGATTTGGTCCCATAATTATGTAATATTTCAATTTAGTCTCATAACAATTCAAATCTCCTATAACTATGTAATGTTTCAATTTAGTCCCATAATAATTCAAATCTAACCAAATTAGTCCCATAACTACGTAATATTTCAATTTAGTCCTATAACAATTCAAATCTAATTAAATTAATCCCAAATTTCACTACAAGAAAAATATTCTTTAGTCACAAAAATAATAGTGAGGGGATTTAATACCCTCACTAAATGTGCATTTTAGTTTATTTTTAGTGAGAGTATAAAAATACTCTAATTTGTTTATGTCATTTTCGGCGATTTGAGACTAATTTGGTTAGATTTGAATTGTTATGGGACTAAATTGAAACATTACATATTTATGGGACTAATTTGGTTAGATTTGAATTGTTATAAGACTAAATTAAAATATTACATAGTTACGGGACTAATTTGGTTAGATTTAAATTGTTATGAGACTAAATTGAAACATTACATAGTTATGGGACCAAATCGAAAAAGTGAAAAAGTTATGGGACAATTTTGGTATTAATCCCGGAATTGTCTCATTTAAGTTTGTCTTGTTTTTATGTTCAAAATGTAATTTTATGAGACGCTTAGTATATAATTTCAAGTATTTTAATTTCTTTATGTTTTATTATTGTAGGTCTTCTGTTAAGAATATTTAACTAGGGTGACTTACATATAAGTTTAAAAAAATCACTATATTTATAAATAGGTGCTGTGCAGAAAAAAAAAAATTTTGTGCAGAAAAAAAATGTGCTTCTGTGCAATATTTTGAACCTATTTGTAAATATAGTGATTTTCTTGAACCTATATGTAAATGATCCATTTAACTATTCATATTTTCTATATTATTCACTATCATTTTTTTATAGTATATAACCTAGGTGAAAAAATAACGTTAAATTTATTTGAGAAAAAAGGGTAATGACAAAAAAAAATCACAAATATTTTGATTTTTATCAATTACAATACACCTTTTTTCATAGATTAATTACATCGATTTTTTAATCTGAAATTTAATACATCTATTTTTCCGGGTACAATAATCAATTTCGCTATTAGAATGTCACTTAAATGTTTATATAGACACTAACAAATAATTTATTTTAAAAAAATAGAAATAACATCTTTAAAACATGTTTTAAGTTAGATTTATTATTCGAAGACGTTATATATATATTTTTTTATAAATGTAATCATATTTGTAAACATAGATTTGGACTTTATGTGACGTATTTGGTAGACACGCCATGTAATTATCATTAAAAAATCATCAAATGCATTGAATTGTGAATTTTAAGAAGTTGGTGCATTAAATTGCTGATTGAAAAAAAATAAATATGTAATTATAAAACTATCAAATGTGTGACTTTTTGGAATTAATCCAAGAAAAACAATAAATAAAATCATTTAAAATAAATTTAATAGAAAACAGCAAAACAGTAGATTTTTTAATAATAGAGTTATTTTTTTAATATAAACTCAAATGATCGTTTTGTTACCCCCAACACCTGGGGATCCCAAGCCCGAAAATAAATATATTTTCAAATGATAATAATATTTTTTATTGAAAAACAATAATAATAATTTTTTTTAAAATACAGTTGTGCTTATTTACATAAGTCATTAAAAACAATAAATATTATTAAAAAAAACACATAACACTTGATGCATATAAAAATTTAGGTGACTCCCCTAATTATCAAATCAATATTTTTGAAGATAAATAGTGGGGTAACAGCCTAACTACTATAGGTAGCAGACTGATGCACCACGCAAAAACAAGTTTGAAACTGATACGCTAAAATGACCAAAACTATTATGATAAACTGAATTTGATCAAAGGTATGTCTGTTTGGTGCACTTGACAAATGTCAAACGAAACTGAAAGTCAAAGTCACCTACACATAGTACTCCAGGAAATCTTGGACCCAACAATCTTATCCATTAGGAGTATACTATCGTCCCAAATTAATTTACATATTTTTTATTTTTAATTAATTTGTACGTTACTTAAAAAAATATTTAATTTATGTGCACTCATAAAATTATACGCATATTTACACATATATCACCACTATATTTAAAAAACATATTTTCTAAAAACTACGTGCACTCTAAAGAGTGCAATTGATTTGAGACGAAGGGAGTACTATATTTGACATGTGCACTCGTTCAACAAATGAGACAATTTACACTAAAAATTGTAGATTTATTACACTGAACATTTTATATTAAAAATTTTAACAGTGTACATTTTGCAGTATATATAAAACTTGCGCTTCTCATTGTTTCATATAAGCTTTTGCTATAATAATAGTAATTATATATATATATATTATATTATATTATATTATATGTATATGAATATTATATGTGAGTCTAGCCAAAGTTTATATTATAAAACACTATTTTTAAATTGGTATATATATAAAAAAAAAAAACTCTATTATTCAACTAATATTTATTTTATTACATAAAATTTTACTATATCAATTTAAAAATAATACTTAAAAAAAATACCAATTTAAAATTATTCATAAATTATAGTATGATATATCACATTGAGTAGGTAAAAACAGTGTTTAGATTCGCACGTTAGAGTCGAGGCACGTGCTAATTTACCTTTATCCCCCTAGTTTTTTTTTTTCTTTTCAAAAGCATCAAATATGAGACTGATTCTAGGCAAGATAATTTTTAGGGCCACTCTAGTTCATCAACTGTAGTGTTGTTTCAATTCTTTTATCACTTTATTCTCTCCAACAACATGATTTTGTTGCAGCCCCAAATGCTGCACATCTGGATTAAGGTAGTAAGAAGAAAGAGCACGTGTTAAAAGATGAAGAAATAATGAATCCCTCTTTCTGAAAGAGAGATCAAAAGTAGCGTGGATGCCTTGCAGATAATGCATACAAATTCTGCTCTTCATAGCATCACGGCGCCTTTTTTTGTTGGGGGGGGGGGGGGGTATTATTTCTTGTTTCTACTAATAATTCAAGATTTGGATTTGTGACTCTTTTATATGGGGCTCCATTTGGATGGATGAATGAATTTAAAAAAAAATACATGTAAGAAATGAGAGAGAATGGAAAAAGTAGAGAAAAATTAGAGATGGAAGGGCAGAGAGGATGAATTTCACGAATGACATTGTTTTGATGAGGATTTAGAATTCCTCCATTTTGAACATAAACTCAAATCTAAGTATTTGTAAATTCACCTAACTTACTTGAAAAAAGTGATTATTTGTGTATCAAATTCACGGATTTCGAATCCATTCATCCAAATGGAGCCCGGGTGTTCTTCATTTGTTTGTCATGAAATTTCTATGATGGCCCAAAAGAGAAGTAGCACCTGGATATTCATTCCACATCTCTTTGGAGATTTCCCTTTTCATGCATGATCCGAATGCGAAATCAAATCAATTGTAATCAAACACCACAATGTGTTATCCAGTGTTACATTTATGATGAAATCTTTCCTCTATTGATTGAGCCAAGTCCATAACTATGAATTTCAAGAAATGTGTAGAGCCACAATGATCACATTTAAAGATCTAAAAGAATCATCATGTCATGTTGAACAAAAGAAAAGAGCTTTTGGGGGGAGGGGGGATGTTGTAAAATATGTAATTCCGACGAGTGATCGACAGGGTTATCACCAATAGTTCCAAATCTAGTTCACAATGCCTATCTAAAAAAGAAACCAATTATAGCATCCCAGTATCCAGCCAACTGTAATAAAACCAAACCAAGCATTAACTAAGAAATGTTCAATCAACAATTCGACATACAATCCATATTCCCATAAAGCATAGTGTGAAAGACTAACCTGAGCTGGAATGCCGTTTCCTGTGTGACCTTCAATGACCAACCCTGCTGTAAGACCAATCATGGCCCATGCACCATTGATTGCTTCAATTTGTCGCCGTCTCTATATGAGGGATAGCTAAGTTAGATATCAAGAATCACTTGATTTTACGGACACCAATTCAACATATAAATGAATTTAACAGTCCTTATCAATAAAACACGTATCCTGCATCTATATTTCATCCATAGTTTCTGCAAATATGTGACCCGAAAAATTAAACTATAGCTGCTTCATTGAATTACATAGTTTAGATTGCTAAACAAAAACTTTAACGGCATGCCTACATTTCATCGCTCAAATTGTTACCATAACAAAAAGTTTCCAATCAATAATGGAATCTCACTAACTTTGAATTTTTCTTTTGCTTGAATCTGTTCCATCTGTTTGGCTGCTAATCTCTTGGCCTCCAAAGGATCAACCATAACTACTTCTTTCTTTGCATATTCTTTACCAGAAGATCCCTGTATAACGGCCAAAAGAAAATGATGATTTGTTAGTAAAGAGAAATCGTTTGAACGGGTATGTAACACTCAAGAATAATGTGTTATTGAAAGAAGCTATTTAATCTTAAAGTGCATCTTAACCATGTCTGAATGAGCTGCAAGCCATTTGCTTTTCAAGAAACCAGTTACATGCCTCTATTTCATGTGTATAACCCAAAACTGGCACTTGAAATAATACTTAGTTTATTTGACATGTAAGTCGAGTCTTACTGGGAAATATCCTACTGTACGATAAAACGAAGAACCGACCATTCCCAGATGCGAAAAACAGCATGAGATGAAACAGAAAACTAACAATGTCAAATAGCTTAAGTAAATAGAAAAAGGTTTGTAGATAGGTGAGGTAAAACCTAAATTTGACAAGTTATTAATGCTTTTAAAGAAAAAAAAACATGTGCTCAATCGAACTTTAGAAAGTAAAGCATTTGAGTTGCATGTCCACATTTTTAAAGAAAATTATAGTATAAATAATCTAAAGATAGAAGACCTAAGCTGTTACTCTTGCTAACAGGTTGACAGTTATATTCGGAACATGAATTCCACGTTCTAATTCTATTAAGATTCTATCATTGTAATATTATATCTTTATCGTAACAAGTAACTGCTAGGAGTAAAATGCCCTGGTACTTGGACAACTATCCCAATTTGGGGGGATGCAAGTTTATGATAGCTAGAAATGTGTATCAAAGAACTCGGGTGTACTACGCTAGTTGCATCTTAATAACATACCTAAAAACAGCGCAGATCATATTCAAACCAATATATTGGTGTAATACATGGGTGGTGCATACATTTGGATTTGCCAAGACACGGATTGCTTGACCCCTTACTTTTCGAGGAAACGATCTCACATCTTGTTGCCTTTGGAGTCCCCACCTAGAAACGAGAAATGCAGCCAAGGATTAACTACTCAATAGTATCTATTATATTCCTGAATATATTTAAAAAAAAAACAAGAAGAATAACAATAATCCAATGGTTAGAATTGCTCCTTCAGCTTAAACAGAATTGGAAATAGCATCAATACACTGCTCAATTAATAGTCGACATTCCACCATGAACAACTGCGATAATACTAAAGGCATCTTCAGCAGAATGCAATAAACAACAACCAAGAGTATGATAGCTTGCTCCGTTGGATAGTTTTCAGTTCAGTCCAAGAAAGCTAGTAAAACAGATAAGAATAAAGGTTATACCTATTGCTAACCACAATCTACTCCTCTAAATTATAAAACATAAACCATTTCTTTTATCAATTTGAAAGGATATCGAATTTCGTGAAGAATCTCCTAACAAACGGACTGTCAACACAAACCAATAGATATTCAAAATATTAATGATGTGAAATGGTGGGTTAGGAATACTAAATCAACCAATAATATCAATAGAAATTTCGATAAGTAATCAAGATAGTCAAGGCAACAATTGTAATTTGTAATGGAAAAACTTGTTGTTGAGACTGTCTTATGGTGAGACGGTTCACAAACGAGCACAAATTAACAGCCCCTCCACCCCCACAAAATTGTACCTAGCAACACCTACTCTATTGTAATTCAAGAGTGGATTCGAGTTCTTATTTCATACTATTAAGCAGCTGAGTTCAATGATTCTCAAGCAAGAAGCCAATTGTCAAATAACCAAGCAGCTACTATAAGAACACCTTAAAAATTCTAACGAAAAAAAAAAAACTCAAGAAAAAGGGATATTGACAAATTCGAATTCCGCACAGATAATCCTTTCCAATCTGAATGAAATAACGCAATTAACTAATGAATACTATCAAAATCGAAATGGGCATCAAGTACTTTAATAATATTCTACACATACTTGGGAGCAGCAGAAGAGTGAAAATTAGCGAAGGATGAAAGAAGGCCCCCGTTGACAGAGGGCAACGCCGAAGAAGACAACATTTTTCTTTCTTTATTTTTCAAGAATTCATATGTGTGTATGAAGATTTTGATGGAAGTTTAGAGAACGTTGGGATTTTCTGATCCACTCAACAGTAGGGATAGCTCGCTCCGTTAGATGATTTTCGGTTTCATCCGCTTATGTTGTAGCAAATTCATCCCTCTTTCCAATATTTGATCTTGGCCGTTTATTCAGTTCTACAAAACGTCTGACCAACAGATTTTGATCGGCGGGACAACTAATGCTCAACCATCCCAACTTAAATTGTTTAAATAAAAATAACACGATTTTTAATAAGAAAATTAGTATTTATTAGTATTAGAAAAATATAAAATTGAGATAATATTAATTTTTAAATAAATTGAAGAGTTGTTCGACAACTTAATTGTCTCTTCTCCTCTTCAAGCATAATCAACTTCTTTAATATCTGTATTTATAGATGGATTGATCACTTTCTTAACACTGCAGGTAGCTCGTCTATATCAACAATTGTCCTCTAATCTGATGTTTATTTGAACCGATAGACGAATAATAAATGTCAGACTATCTAAATATTTGTAGAATTTATTCGGTTTAGGGGAGCAATTTGAGCTTGACTTGATCCGTCTTTCTTTCTAACAGTTTCCTTCTTGCACTTTCCTTGTACTCGAGAATAAATGCATTAAATATAATTTAAGGTGCTTCACCCATATATAGGATAATCTTATTGAAAACTCTAAATGCTCTGTTGTTGTTGTAATATTTCAAAACAGTTTCTCGGCAGACGTTCCACTATTATCAGATAACTTCAGGAATATTTTCCTGACAATTTTTGCATCAAAGATCTTTAATTTGGTTCTTCTCTTATCACAGGTGAAACACTTATATTCAAGAATACATCAAGAACAAGTCAGTAATACCCAAAAAAACAAATATGTAGAACCTAAAAATAATTCACTAACACCCCAAGAACAAATCAGTAATACCCTAAAAACAAATCAGTAATTTCTCAAAAACAAATCAGTAACACCACAAGAACATCTCACTTAGGGGTGGAGGAAATATCGAAAATACTGGTATACCACACTTACCGTTTCGAAAAATATCGAATTTATAAAAAAATTTGGTATACCAAAATTTTTGGTATGGTATGGTATCGTATAAAAAATTTCGATACGGTGATAGTATATAAATATAGAAATTTCGGTATACTAAAAATATTTCGGTATACCAAAAAGTAAAAAAATTCGGTATATACCATTGTCATACTAAAATTTCAATATACCGAAATTTTTGGTACTAAAACGGTATGGCTTTTTTCGATATCAAAACTTTTGGTATATCAAAGTTCGATATACCAAAATTTTCGATATGACAATGGAATGATATTTTTCAGTATCAAAATTTTTGATACGATAACGGTATGATGAAAAAACATTCGGTATGTCGTACCGTCTACCCCTAATCTCACTAATACCCCAAGAATAAATCCGTAATAATATTCCTAATTGATAGGGAAAGCAACGGGGCGGGTCTGCGACGGGTTTGGTCTGTCCCAGGACCTGCCCCGTGAACCTGGCGGGTTTTACCCGCCCCGACCCGCCTACCCGCTTATTTTTATTATACATATCAAATGCATTACAAAAAATATCTTAAATTTTAAATATAATATCAATATGCATTTGAATGATTTGAACAACAATAAATATACGAAATAGTTCGTTTCAAGTTTCAACATATTAAATCTAAATATTTAAAATCATACATATATTGTTCATTGAAAATTAAAATGATAAAATCAATTAATGTTCCTCTTGTACAACTTCTGTTCGTGACTTATGAGCATATCTAATCTAATATTTTATTGAAGATATTAATTAAAAGCCTAATTTTCATATATTTAATTATACATATATAATAATAATAATATGATGTATTCATTTAATTATTATATATTTAATATATATATATATGTATATTATATGCGGGGCGAGTTCGAGGAGAGTACACCTAATATCAGGACCAATCTCAAACCCGGCGGAATTTAGGTCAAACGGGTCCAAACCCGTCCCGCGACCCATTTGACCGGGTTTTTACCCGGCCGGTACGGGGGGTTCGTGGCGGGTCCGGGTTTAAACCCGCCCCATTGCCATCCCTACTAATTGCAAAAAAAATAAAATTGATGTGTAATAATGTGTTTTGACAAAAAAAAAAATTGAAGTCAAACTGCAATTAAAATCCAAGTGCACAATATTCACCCAAGTGCACACTAAAATTTGTCTTCTCACAATAACTCAATATCAATCTTATCAACTTTATTTTCCACATCAAATATATACTTTATAAATTTATCTCTTTCATATTAAATATACATTTTATTTATCTCTCTTCCACATCAAATATATACTCCCACCATCACATTATATGTTTTTCATCACGGATTAAGACAAAAATAAAAAGGTATAAGTGATGTAATGAAAAAGTGAAAAAAGTAATTAATTAGTAGTATAAAAAATAATGAAACTAAAAATAAAAAGGGAAAATAATAATTAAAAAATAAATAAATAACATATAATGAGACGGACGAAAATGACAAAATACAAAATATATAGTGAAAAGAAGGAAGTATTTTATTTAAGCAACTAATACAAAACATATGAATAAATTTTAATTATTATATATTAAAATACTATAAATTTAAATTTTTAAATATATACACATGTATATAAGGAAATATTGTACTATCTTTTGTAGTCTTTAGATTAATTTGTTTTCTTGATTCTCATAGCAACACATATTTATTATATTTAAGAAGAATATATTTTATGTAGAGAATTCATTTATGTTACAATTTTATTGCCAAATTTAAATGAGGAATTTATTTATTGTATTAAATTTTTACATACACACAAAAATATACACTAATTCTATTATATAATTTTAAATATCAATGTACTCACATGTATATAATATATACATAATTTATATATGATATATGATCAGTTTAAGATATTAAAAAGATTTTATTATCGCGCGTGTTAATTTACTTATTATTTAAAATTTTATATTATATACATTATCGCATATTATATACTACCAAAAATATAATCAATACACAATTATTCCATCACTAATCCTCTAACTAATAATAATTATAGAATAATAAATCAGCATTGCTCAAAAACATTACTTTAATATAAAATTTCATTCACTTTTGTCACATCCATCACAAACAGTGCACAAATTTATTATTAACAAAATTTATCATATTCACTTTTTTTTTCATACAAATATACTTCACCTACGACGTAAACAAACACTACCTTAAAAAAAAAAAAAAAAAGGAAGACGACTACCACTAATCTCCATAGAACTTCATCATCACAAATTCATGAAAAACCAAGAAAATTTCTAAAATCAGGAAAAATTGCTTATCACATTTGCGAAGAACGAAGTAACAAACGAAACACAAGATGCATTAACAGATGCAATAACTATACAGGCAAATCATCAGCCGATTTAGTAATTGGCAGTTTGGTATATCGTATACTCCCTGCAGGTAACTCTATCTCTTCACCATGGAGCTCTTTACACTGAAAGTAGAACATAGTATATGCCACCATTTGAAATATCCTCACTAAAGAGACAACACTTGCAAGAAGCATCAAAGATATGGTCAGAGAAAAGTGGTTCAGTGATATCTTGTTGTAACCCTGGAATACGATCACAAACAAGACGTTAAAGAAAACATTCAGCAAGAAACCATGCAATCTCTTGCCCTTAACGAGTGCTGCGCCTTTTCCAAGAGCTTCCAACCCGTAACAGCTTTCTTCCAACACTGAAACAACAATGGATAAGAGCCAAGGTACAAACAAGTGGAGGTAGAAAATGCAAGCTGAAAAGCCAACTAATAAGGCCACCAAATGAGCAGCAGAATTAGGAGACACCAGTAGGGGAGCAAGAAAGGTAAAAATGGAAAGTAAGTAGCCAGTCGAAAGACATGAAACGTAGAAAGTAGTGATCAGAGGCCTTGTCCATGTTTTCAAGATAGTCGAGAACAGCTCTTGTAGTGATAAGTTCTTGGCGTTGTGGGACATTGATGATACTAAGATTGTTGAAATGGTTGAGAAGAAGAGGATGATTGAATATGCGAGGAAGAAAGTGATTTCAACTGCAAGAAGAATCGAGAAATCTACTCTCAGTTGATTAATGGATTGGAATGGGTTGATGCCCGTATTGGGTGTAAAAGAGTTGGGATCAGCTGAAGCAAATGGATCGGAACCGGGCATGGTGGACGTAGTTGGATCAGGCAAGAATGATTGTTGGGAAGTAACCAGCATATCAGCAAACACAGACTGGAGCAAGGTACTGAACAAGAAGGAAAAACATAACGATAAGAATACTGAAAATATTGCAACGAGTGCCATTAGTTTCCCATTCTTGGGAAGAAGTCTCATCGATTCATTCAGAATCGTCAAGAAACCAGATATTGATCCAAAGAACTTCATTGCTATTGATGTTCCAAGGTATAGTATCTCTATTGTGTTTCCCAGGATTAGGATATTTATACTAAGGGTTTCACATGTCTACTTGGAAAGGTCAATGAATCTAAATCAACCAAGAGAGTACATGAAATTGCTAGCCAGTTTCCTGGAGTTCATAAAAGTCTTAAAACAAATGGGCATCACAGGAACGTGTCAACTTTTATACAAGAAAGAAAATTGACACCCCCGATATGGATATCCCTCTGTAACAATTTTTTTTCAAAAATATCGATAAATATCGGCAAATATCATGGAAATATAGGTTAAAATTTATTACTCCCTCCATCCCTGAAAAGATTTAACATCTCTTTTTACACACTTTTTAAGAAAAATGTGTAAAAATTAGAGTATTGAGGGTAGAGCTGGCAATTCCGGCCCGGCCCAGCCTACCCGACGTATGGGCTGGGCCGAAAAAATAGTGGCCCAAAAAAAATCGGGCCATTTTGGCCCGGCCAGTTTGGCCCGGCTGGCCAAATGGGCTTGGCCCGGTGGGCCGAGGGCTGGCCCGTTTGACCTGTTTAGCCCGGTGAAATAAAATTTATTTTAAAATAATATAATTAAATTTATTTTAAAATAATAGAATTAAAAATAATGGATTCTAAGACTTTTGAGCTTTGGCGTGTACTATTTTCATTTTTCAATACACCTCATAATTCAACAAACCCTAGTTTCCTAATTTTCAATAGTGGAACACACGACTCCCCCTCTTCTCTACTTATGAACTGCTTTTATTATATTAGGACACTATGACTATGAGTAATGATCTTTATTTCTTTTTTAATTTATGTTTGAATTTGTGGTTTTAGTTCTATTTTATGTTTGTGTTGTTGGTTTGTGGATTGTAAAAGTATAAGTTAACAGTGATTATAGTATAATTTTTAAAATTATTATTTTAAAAAAAATGGGTCGGGCTGGCCCGTTAGCCCGTGGGCTAGATTGGGCTGGGTTGGACTCAATTTTTATAGGCCCGACTGAAAAATGACCCGGCCCGGCCCGTGAACATCAGTTGACCCGGTGGGCTGGGCTGGGCCGGCCCGTTTGCCAGCTCTAATTGAGGGTGATATGTAAAGTTATATTATTAAAATAATGAAATTGGTTGGATTTAGTGTAAAAGTAATGACATTTTGTGTAAATATATGAATATTATGAGGATAAAGTTAAAATAGTTATTTCCATTTATAGGGTGTGAAAAGTGTCATGGGACAGACAAAAAAGAAAAGTGTATAAAGTGTTTAGGGACAGAGGGAGTATTATTTTAGTTTAGTTTAGGGTTTGAGTCACTCAATTTTAGTTGTTTCAACTTTATTTTTTGGGTTAAAATCGATTGACAATTTTATATTTAAGTCTCATATGACATTATTTTGATATTAATTGTCAATAGTCAATATTTATAACAGCTGTTGTATCATTTTATATCTATTGATATGTTTGGCGTAATATTCTCATTTCGTTGACATTTTCAGTTAAATTTATGTATTAAGGCTACTAATAACATTATCTAAAATTTCATGTTAAATTTTCATTATTTTAACAAAATTTTCATAATTTTCTATTTTTTATCGATATCGATATTTCCATAAATTTAAAGTACCGATATTTTCATCGATACCGATATATTCGTCCTTGCTTTTATATAATAACCCAAGAAAATGCTATAATATACAAAATGAAAATGATACCCCACTTCTAGAGGAAAAAGTCAAAGATGCACAACTTGTATACTAATTCAAAGCATTTTTTGCAGAGAAACATTATTCCTTTTTCATTGCATAAAAAAAGTTGGACCCTTACAAACCTGAATGCCATTTTTAATTTCCTTCCTCTATTCATTTCTTTACATCATTCCGAAAATTTCAGAATAAGGAGGTTTCATAGAACAAGCCAACAAAGTTTAGTATACAAGAATCTTTGTTTTGCTTGTGTTATGCAAGAAGACTTGGTTTTGCAGAAACTCTTAAGAGCTTCAGAATCAGGGAACTCCAGAAAAGCTCATGAACCAAATAATTCTGAGGACCATAATCCACCGTCTGCTAACGGGGGATCCATTTCAAACAAGAGCAAAGCTCTATATGTTCTGGCCCATTTCAGACATTGATTCAAGCCTGAAACCTAGAAAGAAATATACTCTTAATCCAACCCAGGGTTTACATATTCGCTTAATTGGAGAAGAATCAAGGTATCATAACCCCTAAATGACAAGCAGCCTATACATAACTCTCTCTCTTAATAGCATGTATCTACCTTGCAAGAAGTGAAAAACACAGAAAAAGAAAATCAGATTACATTACCTCCCTCTTACTGTCCTTATATAAATGGTACTCCTAAAATAGTGTGATAGAAAACCATTGTGAAAAGTCCTTGTAAAATCATTTACCATAAACTCTCAAATCATGACAGCTATTTAGAGTATCATAGAATGAAATTAACATTATTAGATATATTTGCTGATATCATTAAATTTGAAAACCGAAATCAAAATATAAATGCAATGATACCAGTGAATGCGAATGCATCTACCAGTATATTAGATGAACTTGTTTGCATTAGACCTACTCAGTAAGCATATATAAAGTATAATCATTTTCCTACATTCGTCAGTTTAACAAGATTCTGATAATCATCTCACGAACTCGAGCTGACTTAAATCTTCTAAACCAATAAAGCATAAGACTTATGATCCATAAAATCAATCCATCTAAATTAACTCCAGAAAGAGTAGTATGTTTGTATAAAATTTCAGAAGAGCCTCTTCAGCTATATGATAATCTACAAAGAAGATATACACACGGGAATAACTTAAAACACCAAATTCGCAAACTCACCCAAAAAAACAACCGTCTGCATAACAGAAATTCCTTTGAATTCCTTTAATATGAAGTGCCCTCTAAATCAACGCTCCAAAGCCTCTTCAAATGATTATCCTCCCTACTCCACAACCCCTGCGGATCCAAATCGATCGGCGTCCGACAAACCGGGCAAGTGGGCTTCTTCCCAATCCATCTATCTACACATTTCGCGTGAAACAAATGCTTACAAATCGGAATATTCCGGCAATTATCCCCTTCCTGGAAAGAATCCAAGCAAATCGCGCAATCCGATGTCCCCGGGGAATCCGTAGACCTATACGCTATTTGGGGAATAAGGTCCTGAATATCAGGCGAGGCGTCGGCGTCGGCGGTGTTGGGGTGGAGGATGCGGGTGCAGCGGCGGTGGAAGGTGTTGGACATGAAGAGGAAGTGGAGGAGGACGATGGCGGCGAAACCGATGAAAAAGAGGAACAGGGACATCACGATTACCATGATTACGCATTTCAGGAAGAAGAGGAGGAGCTTCCTCTGGCTTCTGCTGGGGAACTGCCGCGGCGGGTGACGACGGAGGCGGTGGCGTTCTTCGATGAAATTTGGCATGTGGGGAAAATTTAGGGATCTGCGGAAATGATTGATTATCCGATGAATTTGAGCAGAAGAAGAAAGAGGAAATCGGGGGAGGCGCCTTAGGTTTTCGTCGGTATCAGTGGTTGAGCACACAGTTTTCGGGTAAATAAAATAAAAGCGACTCGGTTTATAGCACACCGAATATTCCGCAATTTTCTTTACTTGATTTGATTTGATTTGATTGATTGATATATGTATGTATGTAATGTATGGCGTAAAATTTCACGTTTTATTATTTTTTATTATTAATATAAATCCATGAGGGGCATGACCACATAATTAGGATTACCAATTAAAGGTTGTCAAATGCTTACAATTCGACTTAATGATTGAAATTTGTGGAAAGTTTACTCATGTTTTTTCGATTGATCACGTTACAAAAGATATGTCTAATATGGCACTTTTTATGCAATTTGCCTACTATTTTCAATTTGATGTTTTAAGTTACATTTATGATATTATTGGTGTTATTTTTCACATGTTTTCTATATAAAAAATATGAGATGAAATATGAAGATCAAATAGGAGATACGTTTCATATTAAACGAAGATGATATTTATTGAATGGAGATTGAAAAAAAAAATTGTGATAAAATTATAATAAAATATGATAATAAAAAATATTATTATTATTATTTTAAATTTGATAATAAATTTATAATAAAATATGATAATATTTTAATTTTGTTAAAAATTTATCACTTTCTAAAAGTTCTAACTTTTAATTAATAAGTAACAAATTTTATATTGGTCTTGTGTAATGAGACGTTCTCACACGAAACTTACTTATATTAAATTTGAACAAACCTCCTGTGCATCGTGCAACTCAAGTGCAGTTTTAATAAGTTATACAAAATATTACTATAAAGTTATACATATTATTACTGGAAAGTATATTTTTAAAAATTCACTTTTTTGTAATAACACATGTGACTTTTCAATAATAAATGGTGTAACTTTTTAAAATACACTTGAGTTGCACGGTGCACCTAATGCATACGAAACTGAGACATTAAAGTTATTCTCTTGAACTCCATGCAGATTGGAAAAAAGTACTACCCCGTTCCAAAATTACTTTCATATTTGTCCTAGACACACGGATCAAGAAAAAATGAATACGTGAGTGTAAAGTTAACTATAAAATAAGAAAAAGTGTATTTTATTGACTTTTGTGGGTGCAAAAAATTTTCTTCTAAGGTATTTGAAAGTAGAGTTGGCACATTTAAATAAGGCAAATGTGAAAGTAGAAATGAGACGCTGGAAATATTATATTGTTAATTATATTAAATATTTATTTTATTCGATTAAATCAATTTAATCATGTTTACTGTCATAAAATAATTCAATTAAAATCATTTAATTTAATATAATAATTTTTAAGATAATTATTGCTCTTCAAATTAATTGAATTTGTGATCCTTAATTGTTGTCTGAATTAAAATTTTAAGAGAAAATTATAAAATAGTTCACAAAATTGATACTAATTACAAATTGATTCTATGCATAAAAAAATATGTTTCTGTGCACGAAAAAAATTATACTTTTGTGCAAATATTGTGAATTAATTTGTAAATATAATTATTTTTTTGAACCAATATGAGAGTGACCCAACTTTTAAGGCTTAGTCTTATATGCACCAGTTACACCGTGCAACTCAGGTTCATTTTTAAAAAGTTACAGAAAATACTATTGAAAAGTTACACATATTATTACTGAAAAGTGTATCTTTAATAGTGTAACTTTTCAATAATAAATAGTATAACTGTTTAATAGTGTAATCGGTGCACAGGATACTTACTCAACTTTTAAATGGAAAATGGTAAATATTTTATGTAGATTTTGATAAAGTGGAACATTATTGTATTGATACGTAGATTTGGAACAAAATATGGAAGGGGAAATATCCGAATTCTTAAAATATATATCTATAACCTATATATAAAGCGTGAATAACTTAAAAGCGGCCAGTTTTCGATCGGTATCCGGTACCAAGCAGGTGCCACAAGCGCGGATTTTCTTATATTGCCTCCTGCCTTTATAGCCTCATTTACCTCTTTTATTTTATTTGCCGGTTGCCCGTTGGCATTCCACGCGTCCTCTTGCTCCGCCCACGCGTCCGCCTTTTGCATTCTTCATTCACGCGTTTTTTCTTTTGTTAATTTTTTTTTCAGTACTTCATTTTTTTTTCTCAGCAGTTTTGTTAGTGGTGTCATTTTTATCTGTTTGACCATTGATCGTCCCTCCCGCATCTTTCCGCCGCTGCTGATCCTGTTTTCAGGTAACTTCTGGATCTATTCTATTTTCCAATTCTGATTTGTTATCTCTCTATCGTCTACCATTAATTTCTTCTTACCACAGGTTTCTATTGGCTACCAATTCTTGACATATGTGATCGATTTGTGTTGAGAGTTTTCAGTTCAGGTGCTTTGGTTTGTATTTGAGTATTTTGTTTGTGCTATCAGATAGGTTTGTTTGTGAAATATGATATTAAGTTGGGTTACATGTCTGCTGCAATGATAGATGATGATGTTTGAAAACTATTAGTAAAATTATTGTGCTTACTAAGTGTTTGATAATATGTCTAAGAGAACTTTTGCTTTGGATTTAAGATATTTTTTGTAGTTTTCCAGTTTCTTGTAATGGCCATAGAATATAATTGAGAAACATTGCTTTTGATTCTGTTTCAATCACTCGAGCAATATAACAGTTTTGAGATTGCTTTCGTGGACTAGGATTATCTAACAGTTTAAGTATAGATGATGATGTTTGGAAATTATTTGTAAAATTATTGTGCTCACTAAGTGTTTGATAGTTGATACTATGTCTAAGAGAACTCTTGCTTTGGAGATAAGATATTTTTTTTGTTTTTCAGTTTCTTGTAATGGCCATAGAATATAATTGAGGAACATTGCTTTTGATTTTGTTTCATTCACTTTAGCAATGGAATAACAGTTTTGAGATTGTTTTCCTATGTCCATCATATAAAAGTTTTGATTTCCTTGCTTTGATTTCTAATCTTGTAATAGGTTAACCTATCATTTTATCTTAATTCTCAATTCTGAAATTCTAACATGTATGTATGTATGTATGAATGTGTTATATAGTTTTAGGGATCGAGTATATAGTAATATTGTGGCACTATTGATTACTTAGAGAAATGCAGAGGGACCTAGCTATTTTTCAAAAATACAAGTATTCATCATGGCAGAGGAATCATAATGAAAGTTGTTTTGGGGTGACTGGAAGTGAGTCAAGTCCAGCATCCTTATTTTGCCTATACGTTGATCATAGCAGATATGCAGAGGCTACTAATTTGTTGATTGAATATATGGAGAATCTGGCATCTATTGTAAGTTGTGCCTCTACTATTCATTCCTTCTTCGCATTTAGACATTAACAGCACCTCCAAGTTGGTAGTTTTTGACCTTCCTAGACGTATTTTTTGTGTTTGGTTATAAAATGCTTTATTAATTCCTGAGCATGATACATAGCAATGGAGTTTATTTGACTTATACTCTTGGGAGGGGTGAATGAGAAAGGAAACAACATTATTAATCACCGATGTAAACAGCTTGTATTACAGGATTATTGTGGTATTTGGTAATTTTGGGAGCAAGTATATCTTGTTATGATTGGCTCACTTGGAGACACTTTTAAGGCTGTGCTTCGTTTAAAATTGATATTGATGTGCAAGGCTGTGCAATTGAGTGTTGTATGAGTGGAAACATGTTTTGCATATCCAAAAAGGATTTGAAATGGTTAGGTTATTTGATGAATAGTAGCCTCTAATGCATGTTCTGATTTATCACTTCAATAACTTATTTAACATATGCAAACTAATTCACAAATCTCAAATAAGAAAAGCAAGATCTGTTGCTTTTGTTGTTTGCATCAGTTCGAATAGAAAATCCATATTGATTTCTATCCACAGATGGAAGTTTAGTGCATGATCTAGCTATATGAATTATTTTTTATGGTAGCCTTATAAGAGTTATGGCTATATATACTATGGTGACGGTTGAGTTGGTTTTAATGAGTCTTCTTTCTTGTTGCTTATAATTTCTGAAGCGAGAATTGCAATTTTTTTAACTCATTTTGCACTCACTTTTTGACTAGCACACTACGTATGCGTACAAGTAACTTATTTTGCCTAAATATTAGTGTGTTTTTTACATAGTTGTCTCTCACAAAGACTTCATTTTGTAACTGAACTTAAACTTCATCATTTAGAATTCAATGTCATGTTTTTGTACATATAAACATATAAATACACATAAATTTGGGTGAACACCTCAAGAATTGAGGTGCTTTTTGCCTAGTATAATATATATAGTGAATCTGCAAAAATATTAGCCCAGAAAATATCTACAGAAAGTATTACTCCCTCCGTCCACAAAAATTGGACTACTTTGACAATTCACGGTTATTAAGAAAAATTGATGTTGATGTGTAAAAGTGAGTGTATTAGTATAAAAAATATTTAATTATTAAAAAAGTACTTGATGTGATGTGTAAAAGTGAGTATATGTATATAAAAAAATAAAAACAATGATTGTATGTTTTCCATTTTAGGTAAGTAGACCATTTATTGTGGACGACTATTTAAGGCAACGTGGATCATTTATCGTGGATGGAGGGAGTATTGTTTTTGTAGGCTTCGGAGTATCAGATTCATTTGTAGTTTCTATGGATTACTTTATTAATTCACAAAAACTCGTATGCAATATTGCACAAAATCCGACCCGTGTAATATCCCCAAATAAAAATTTGCGGATCCAATAAAAATTTTAAGGAAAATTCTCGCCACTTCCAGAATGTATACCACATGAACATATTTGTGACTGTAAGACAAAATGTGTGCTACTACATCTTAAAAACTTATTCTTTTGTACTTTTAAAGTAACTATAAGAATAATATGTATTTTTACAAGAACAAATATGTGTTTCTTAATTTATTTTTCATTTTATTATTAGTTTTATGTTGATAATATGTTGCTAATGTAATAATACCTTACATGTGTTACTATCTCGCCACTTCCAGAATGTATACCACATGAACATATGTGTGCTACTGTAAGACAAAA